>JANAVB010023628.1:0-37207 GCA_029216955.1 Iris pallida | reverse complement strand
CTGAACTAGAAGTAAGCGTCTTTATAGAACACAGACTGTAGTTTTCAAAACTACAATTGATAGAAACAAATTGGTTTTGAAACTTTTTTAAGTTGCATTTTGCGACGAAACTATTGTCAGTTTTCTAAGCAATGGCACTATATCTGGACAGTGTATCCATGCTACGAATTTACCTAAGGTTGGACATGCAAAATTTAAAACTTCACGATAACTAGATTGGAAGGGTTTTTACTTTTTACAGCTTAATTTCCTTTCCAGAAGGCCATCCAATTCGAAATCGTGCTATTAAAACACGATTTCCAAATACAGGTTTTGAGGGAACAGTCATTCAAACATCGACAAGTTTGGGATAGAGTACTAATTTCCATCGATCCTTCTGTCCTCGATCTTCTGTTTATAATATCTTGATAACATATACCTTACTGAGGTCAGTATGTGCATTGCGCCAACAATCGTCTGTGGAATTTCAGTACAATGTACATTTATATACACATCTTATAGAGAAAAAAAATATATCTTATAGATATGCAAGCATTACCAATTGTACAGAAACCAATCCAATTTCTCATTCAAGTGCACCATTAACTTCTTTTCCCAAATTGATGTGTTAATATATTGAATAGATACAATAAATCTTGATAAGAAAGAGAACATATGACTCTCACTTCTTTTTCCCAATCTATAGACATAAGTAACAGTAGTCGAAAGAGAGGAACTTAATTAGCCCAATGCTACACGTAACATTTACCTACCAAAAACCTGTGTTATGTTTGCTTCTGAGTCACTGTTTTTGTGTAACTTGTGAGTAATCGGTATCAGAATCAGTATCGGACCATTCCTATGAGGTTCAGATCGGATATCGGATTTTTTAGTATCAGAAAGAAAATAATTATTAATAAATTATTAACATTTAGAAAATATATTTTATACATTAGGCTTAATTTTTTATTTTCAGTGTTGTTTCTTAGTAATTTTGAAATTGAATGAAATAGTAACCTTTACCGATTGGTTTACATACAACAAATAAGTTTTCTTTTATTTTACATGCTTTTACAACCTTACTATGCTTTTAAACCCTTGCCGATGGTCTTTTTCGTTCAATTATTTTTTACCTAATTGATCGGAAAAGAGACCCCTAATGTGATATCGGTCACTATCGGGTATCGGGTATCGGTACATGCCAAACCGTATCGGTATCGGACGTGTCGGATCGGTATCGGCTGATACTACGAACTATCGACTGTAGGCGAAATCCTGAACATTTGCTCACCTTATTGACATCACTGATGTTTGCAGCTTTGGACTTGGGAGGAGGACCCGATAGAAGAACAAGCAGACTTAGATGACCAAACTTCCAAGCTGTCACCATGTAAGTTTCCGAAACTCTGTATCTCTGTCTCTGTATCAGTATCTGTATCATTCTGTGTATCCGTATCTGTAAGTGTATATCTATATCTATACCGTCAGCATGTTTTAGAAGTAACAAGAGTGGACGATGAGACGGCAAATATCTATGATGAGTTGCCAGCTAGCTATTGGCACATAAGCTACATGAAGCTAGCCTAGGACGTGGGATACCTAGGGACAGTGTGATACCTAGTACAAACAATTCTCGAAGGTGACCTTTGGCAACTATCCCCCTCTGCAGCATGCATCAAGTGAGAGGAGAGGGCAAATGGCTTCAATGAGTTGCTAGCTACTGTCACACAGACTACAGGTTGCTATCCAAGGATACTGGTACCACAGGTTGCTAGACTAGGAATGTGGTACCAACAAAATTTCTTTGTTGTGTGTGTGGGTGGGTGGGCGGGTCGGGGGTGGGTGGGGGGGGGGGGGGGGGGGGGGGGGGGGGGTTAATGTGCAGTTTGCTAAACACAATTTTATGGCATCCAAATAGCTCTATTCACCCTTCCTATCATTAAAAATATACTAACTAAAATACATCCAAATATTTCCAGAAAGACTGAAACATCACAACCCAAGCCATGCAGAACATCATAGTAGAGATACTCTTAATTCTCTCTGAAAACACACACACTTATATATAGAAAAAAAAAGTTTAAAAATATACTCCATTTATAATAATCAAAACCATTTGAATTGTCTATAAACCAAAAAAGCAAAAACATTTGGAGTTCTCTTGACTATTCATCATGTGGTCCTAAAATGGACTACTCAAAATAAACAGTTGAATGGATGCAAGGTTTACAAGAAAAATGTCTAGTAACAATTCACACAGACTTTTCGAATAATGGATTTGACCAATGTATTACATTATTCCAAATTCCAAAGATGTAATAAACATATAGGTATTTGAAACTTTATGCTATCTTTTCCGGGCATTTTTTTTTAATCCAATGCTATCTTTGCCTGAAATTAAAGAGAACTATGTTAGAAGAACAGAAAAATACAAAATGAACAAACCTTTGTGAATCTTAAAGGAAACAAATAATGTGGTAATAAAGGGTTTATGCTTTTTGAGAGGTGAGGTGAAATTCTGGTTAGTTTCATATCTTTCAAAGCGGCCAGAAACAATTTACAAACTGATAACATATACAGTATTGAGAAAGTAATAGGTATTAGGTTCTTCCTGTCCAACCAACTATTCTCTCCGAATGCTCGGAAATTTCTGTATATATACTTATGGAGATAGGATATACTACAAATATTTAACAGGGATGCTAGCTAGCATCTCAATCTAGGTATGATGCCAATACAACAAATGAAAAAAAGAGGCCAACTTCCATCAAGAAAATGTTTGCTAGACAATATTGATATGTTACACCTTACCAGAAGACTGGTGGTGACTTAGGTTGCCATGTCCACAGGGCTGGAGGAAGTATAAACTCTGTCTCTAGCTGCTATCGCCTAAAAAAAAAGGAAAAGAGAATAAATTTTGTTGCAACTTACAGTTGTAACTTCACATAAAAAATGAGCAGAATTAGCAATATAAAAAATCATATTAGGGATTTACACAAGAATGATGTTGCACAGTTGCACTTACAAATATTGCTAAAGTAGCAATATCTGTATATAACCATATGTAATCAGTTGGCAGTTTGTTGACTGAGCATGTTGCTCAGAGTAAAGTTTTGACATTTTAACATCAGAAAATTACAAAAAAAGCATTAAAATTTAATATAATTGTAAAAAAGGCATCAAGTTTCGCCAAATTATATTTTGAGCATCAAATTGGCAATTCAATTGCGTATCATGATGTCAGCCACGTCACCTTGGCTTAACCGTAACCCAGAATGGATAAAAAATGGATTAAAGGATAAGGGGGGGAACGACAAACCGAAGGCCGTTTGATGACGTCAGCATACGGCAATTCAATTGCCGTTTGTTTGTGTTTTTTCTTTTTTCTTTTCTTTCAATTGCTGATACAGAAGCATGTTGCTAGCTTACAACAATTCTTTGCTAAAGTTGTTGACAAGGTTATGGGTGTATTGTTTCTAGTATCAATTTTTCTGTAGAGTACCATTTTTCTTTTTTGCCTTTTTTGTCAAAGTCCTTGTCATGTTGTGGTTGTTATCTGCTATAGTGTTATGATCAGGACGGCTCTAGGTAGAGGTTGCTGGCCTTTATTATTTGGGGGAAATCGATATCAACCGGTGACTCCTGGGACGAAAAGGAAAAAAAAAAACACAAACAAACGGCAATTGAATTGCCGTATGCTGACGTCAGCTGACGTCAGCATACGGCTTTCGGTTTGCCGTTCTCCCCCTTAATCCTTTAATCCATTTTTAATCCATTCTGGGTTACGGTTAAGCCAAGGTGACGTGGCTGACATCATGATACGGCAATTGAATTGCGATTTGATGCTCAAAATATAATTTAGCGAAACATGATGCCTTTTTTACAATTATATTAAATTTTAGAAAAATTTTGAGTCGCACCCCACTCAATGTACACATATGAGTGGTGCACCCCACTCGATTCACCATATGCATAAGTAATCCCTCTTATGACGGAAATCGTTAGAAAAAACGATTTGGTGTTTGTCATATATTTATGACCGAAATACCCTTTGTGAGTTAATGTCCTTTGACTCCGCGCCAAACCCCGCTCTCTTCTTCTTCCAGACGCTTCATCTTCCTTCCTCCCTTCTCGACGAACTTCCCCTCCCCCTCTCGTCTCGATCCCCCCTGTTTCTCTCGTTCCAGCCTCCCTCTCCAAAGCTTCGTGGAGACAGAGAGGTAAGAACATGACAGCAGTTTGTTTTTTGTTAACATTTTTTGGAACCAATAGGAAAGATTAGTTATGATCTTCTTAACTTTATGCAGGATCTTGAAGACTGAAAGAAAGGAAGAAGAGCTTCCATGGCTGCGTGTCGAAAAGGGTATTGATTCGTAGTTTAGGGTTTATATTGTATGTTGCTAATTTTATGGAATTTGGGTTCGAATTTATTAGAATTGAGTAGGAACTTAGGGTTTGTTTCCATTTAAAATAGTATGATTTAGGGTTTCTCGAACATGATTCCATTATATTTTGATGAAATTATTTGAAATTGAGTAGAAATTGTTGTGCTGTTAGTGAATTTGGGTAGAACATAGAAATCTTGTTAGTGAATGTTAGTGAATTTGGGTTTGTTTCCATTTTGTTCTGTTAGTGAATGTTAGTGAATTGGGTATTACATTTCTCGAAGACTTAGGGTTTGTTTCCATTTGTTCTGTTAGTGAATTTGGGTAGAACATAGAAGCTATTAGTGAATTTATATGCTTTGTTAGTGAATGTATGAAGTCTGTTAGTGAACAAACATTTTTTGTGCTGATTCTATGCACTGTTAGTGAATTTATATGCTCTGTTACTGAAAGTTTAATTTTACAGGAATTATATGGTCAGATTCCATATGAAGGATACTTCAGTGTGAATGAAGTCGACCCTGACCTAATAAGCTTGTTGGATATTCCCTATGTAGTGAAGAGAAGAGTAACCATCTAGAGGCCACATTTAAGTATTATTGGATTGATAATCTAAAAGATGGGAAACAGTAGAGTTGTTGAATGATGGGGATTGTTGGACATGTTCAGTAAACAAATGCCTGATCATAATGGAGAGCTACACATTTACTTAGAAGATGTGGACACTCATCTGCAAGGTGAGTGTGCTTCGAGCATATTGACATTTTTCCTACAAAAACCAAAAATTTGATGTAAAACCTAAAAATGGTGGAGCCAAAAACAGATTGTTCACACTAGTTGAGAGAAATGAGGAAAGAGAGGAAGAGAGAGTACAAACCTTGAAGTTCTTCGAGTGGTCGGCCATGGGAGCGGAGCTTCGAGTGGTCAGATTTGGGTTTTAGGGCAGAATGAAGATCTGAGGAGAAGAAAGAGGGGCGGGGGTTGTTTTAGAAGAAAGAGTAGGTGAGGATTATAAAGAGGGTGGATTGTGGACCGTTAGGAAATAAACAGAAGGGTATTTCGGTCATAAATATATGACAAACGACACGAATCGTTTTTTCTAACGATTTCCGTCATAAGAGGGATTACTTATGCATATGGTGAATCGAGTGGGGTGCACCACTCATATGTGTACATTGAGTGGGGTGCGACTCAAAATTTTTCTAAATTTTAATGCTTTTTTTGTAATTTTCTGTTTTAACATAGGCGATTTACCATACTTTGACGGCTTTGTGAAATATAGCACAGATATGATGAAACTGGAACTTTTATGACATTGGAAATCGGATAAATTGTTTTTGACTGATATTTGAACCAAACTGAACATTCCAATTTTGAGTCTGATAAGTAATTTCTTATAAGTAATGAATCTTATTTTATCTTGACATTTTCTTGAACTTGAATAAGAGGGTATTAATTGATTCATATAAATGCCTCGAGTAATCAATTTTATACGATTAAGCTAGGTATCTATCTGCATTGTGCAATTTGTTGAACCAGTTACCTTGACCAAAATGGAGCACATCCAAACATCTCTGCTCCTGTTCTGATAGATTCGAGTCCTTCCAAGAATCAGATACATATTCACCAAGCCTAAATCGTGTTAAGAGCTGTATCCAGGCACGTCCGTGTGTCTGACGTGTAACACGAAAATGCAACCTAGTTCAATTGGTCCACGCCTCCAAGGTCAGAGGGGATCTACGGCTTATGCATGTAACTGGGTAACTCGATTGCAAAAACTATCTAGTTTTGGATAAACATCACATATGCCTCCAAAAAATTTGGGATACAAGTTTGTGGTAGCGGTTGTATTTAGTTTTGGATACAAGTTTCCAGTAAAGTAAAACTCCTTTATACATTTCTTATCTTTTAACAATCTTTTCTGTTTTACATTTAAAGTTGTTTCCATTCTCAAATTTGTCACGAACTTGTATTTTTTGTCGCTGTGGCAGTAAACTAGAACTTAAATTGGAACTAAGCACCAAAACTGCTACTGCATTTTCCCCTATTTCCACTGAAATGTATCATCTTCTAGTTTGCATGGATTCCTTTTCAAAGTAGTGTATCTCTATAGTAATTTGTAAGAAAAAGCATGGGCATGAGGAAGCAGAAATGCTAGAATAATATAAATCTATTAACCCTTAACCCTACTAGAACCTCTAGAGTTTTGGTGTAGTGACGTGGGCTCTAACATGGTATCAGAGCAATCCATATTTGAAACTTCCCCAGCTCTCTGATGTGTTAGAACAATATAAATATATAACCTTTAAACCTTAGTCTCTAGACACTTGGGCCTCATCTATAAAGCAAAATTTGGTTTTTACCAAGTGCAAATTTTACTTCTTTCACTGTTTTTTTATTTTTTTCTATATATTCATATATAGGTGCGTTCATATATATATATATATATATATATATATATATATATATATATATATATATATATATATATATATAGGAAAATGACCTCTAGCCTAGTGGTTAAGAGAGATGCATGCGGCCCGAGTGGTCAGGAGATCGATTCCCGGTGGGAGCGTTCGCCACAATTACCTTCTTTCAAAATATATATATATATTTTATATATATATATATATATATATATATATATATATATATTTGAATGATACCGATGAACAAATTGGCAACTCAAAACTTTAGTAAACAGTGGCAGATTGGAACACAAGATTATCAAAGCATGTTCAAGAATGCTTGCGAAGTGAGCATAGAAGTATTGAGTAGTAGATGATGATGGACAGAACGAGGTGCCAATGGCGAAGGTTGCATTAATATGCTTGAACGTATGGCAGGCTTGGGATAAAGAAGACTTGTATATATGTAACACTGGAAAGATAGGCAGAGTGCTTCATAACTGTAGCCAAGTGTGCATTGACATTCGTAATGAGAAATGCTAAAAGTTAAAAACTTTCGAAGAAGAGTTGAACAGAGGCACTCACTACTTTCTCCCAGTTCGTGCTTAGTGTGATTGCTAGAAGCAAGAACATTTGTACGGAGAGACCACATATGATTCCAAGCCAAAGACCCTGCTCATCACAATTTCAACATCCACCAACTTCAAGCTTTGTAGTAGAAAGAAGAATCTATGTTGCACGAATACAAATACGGTAGAAGTAGAACCTATGTTTTTGGAGTGTGCGTGTCATGCATGGTTCGTATCCGACACACAACGATAGGATACTAGATACGAATAAAATGAAAACAACCTTTCCTCCGATGTGCAAGACGAAGGCAAAAACAACTGCAGAAGGAATGCCCACAATGTAGTAAGCTCCAAGGTTAACGAAAGCACCAACGTTTTGCCAACCACATCCTCTAGCAACGCCTGCGTGTTCAAAAACCACATATAATCTTACTCATACAATTATTTTCAGAATAAGAATCAGAAACCATTTTAGTTTCATTTCAGTAACTCATGACTCTGAAAAAAAAACCCATCATAGATTCAAGCTTTGTAACCTGAGAGCACGGATTGGATTCCATCTATGAAGTTAGAAGCTGCGATTAGCGGCAGCATAATCGCCAAATACTTCACCACTTCCTCTTCACTGGTATATGCACGACCCCAAAGACCACGTACCATAACCATAACCAGTGCAAGAAACAATCCTTGCACAATTGCCATGACTACAACCACGCGCACTGCTAGTTGCGCAGCTCGCGGCCTTCCAGCACCCAATTCATTTGAAGTACGTATACTATAACAAGGATATAGGAATTAAACATCAAGGATATATATATATATATATATATATATATATATATATATATATATATATATTTTTTTTATATATATATATATATATGTATCAAAACATGTCGGTAAGATGAGTAGAGTAACACCAGCTCAGTTCAGGTCAGCTCACCTTACAACAGCACCAAGCCCCGAGGGAATCATGAACAAAATGGACGTGGTGTTGAGGCTGATGATTGCAAATATCAGTGCTTTCAATGTTTGGAAACCGTGGTTAAACAAATTTATTCCGTGTATTTTGATTGAAGATGCATTCAGAAGCTCACCTGATTGATAACACTGATGTTTCTAGCTTTGGATTGGGAAGAAGACCAGAAAGAAGCAAGAGCAACTCAAATGACCAGATCTCCAAGCTGTTTCAAGTCAAAAAAGACAAGTTAATATCCGTCCTCGACACTGAAAAAATATTTGGCATGTTGAAGAAAAATGTTCAATGAAAGTTGTTGAGTAAGTCCAACACAAGAGAACTAAAGTTGCTGAATTAGTTCAACACAAAAATTTGAGAGTGTTTTGTCTTCCTTCTGTATGTTTGTGGTAGAGAGTTCTATTGTAATTCCTTTTCTTCTTCGTAGTAGAAGGCATCTTGGCCGAACCACGTAAATTCTTGACTTTGCGGTTGTGAATTTTCTCTGAGGTGTTCTATAATTTCTTGGGTATATTTCCGCTCTGCCCCAACATATGCAAGGAACCTGCACAAGAAGGACCGAAGTCTATACTCACCAAACCATAGATGCTGCGGGAATGGCTACTTTGACGAAGCTGGGGATATCGTGCAATGCCTCCCTCGAAAAGCCGGTCCAAGTCCTCTTGCAAGCAGGGGACAACTTGATATAAAGTGCCAACAGAAACAGATTGATCCAGTAAGAGAGAGCGTTTGCCAAAGCCGCGCCTCTGCTTCCGAGGCCAGATTTGGATACCAAGACCCAGCATACGAACAAGTGGAGCAAAGTTGTGACTCCAGTGCTTAGCATCATAGGGAAGGCAACATTCTGGGTCTGCAAGAATTTGATGAGGCATATGAGGAGGCCATACGCAAAAATTGATGGGGTCATCCACTGCGCATACAATCCAGCTTCTGCAGATATTTCTGGATCTTGCCCAAACACAAGAAGCAGTTGACCTGTGTAGGCCCAGATGACGGACACTGGAATGCTGACAAGCCCAAGGACGAGCATGGCTCTCTGCGTATGTATGCCAAGCATGTGGTACTGTCCCGCTCCATAGGACTGTCCACACAAGGTGTCCAATGCACTTCCCAATCCAATCTAGTGAAAAATAGAAGGGGGTTTCAGATTTCAATACAAACTTACATGTCAAAAAGAAGAATGTTGCCTGGTATATCAACCAAGATTCCGGAAGCCTAATCAGATTTTGGTGTCTAAGCAATTGAGGGAAGATACTAGACACAGCACAAGAACACAAGACATACATTCTGGAACCTAAGTAGGGCTACTTGATAGTATGAAGATACCTCAGGTTTCATCCGAGGTTTGCAGTGTCGGTGTCAGAATGGGTATCGGACCCTTCCTATGAGTATCAGGATCGGTGGTATAGGCACTCGGCAGTATCGGCGGTTTCGGATCGGAATATCGGATTTATTTTTATCAAAAAGCAAATAATTATTAATAAATTATTTAAATTTTTTTTGTACATTTAGACATAATTTTAAGTATCTTTTGTATTTTTCTTAGTAGTTTTGAAATTGAATGAAATAGTAGTCACCGTTGTCGTTTGGTTTACCTGGGATAGATAGGTTTTCTTCTTTTACATGCTTTTACACCCTTGTTGATTGGATTTTTTTTCGGTCAATTTTTTTTGCCGAATTGACTAAAAAAGAGAGACCTCCAATGTCGGTGTCGGTCGATATCGGATCGGGACATGCCAAATCGTATCGATATTTGCTGTATCAGATTGGTATTAGCCGATACTGCAAACTATGGCTTCATCACATACATCTAGGCTATTATGTATCTTAAGATACACGATAGAATATGATACACAATGAAATCAAGCAAACCGATACACGATACAATATCATACACGATAAGATAATCAAGCAAACCGATACACGACATGTATTGCGATATGACAAAATAGCATAGAGCTATTATTAAAGAATGCCCGTCAATTAACAAAGTACGAGACATAAAATTACATGTGAAAATATTTCTTGACTTCTTTCTTAACGATTAAGGTGAAGAATACCCTTTATGAACAAATTACATCAGGCAAATAAGGAAAAATAATTACACCTACATGGCTAATTATAGTGATATAATACAACTAATGGTGAAATAATTAGTTGTCAATATTTTCATCTATATCCTGATTTGTTCATGTAGTCCAATTATTAGTCTTCCTGTCATGACGCTAAATCAACATTATTGACCTTCCTCTCTTACAATTTTTTCTTGACACCTCCCCTCAAACTGAAGATGGGTCATCATTAGTTTGTCAACATAGTAATCATGTGATTGCTCCGTTTGTGTTTTGTTAAAAAAAAAAATGCAAGTTGCTCATTCGAAGAAACATGAAGAAGAGTGACAATTCTTTGTTCAAACTTTTCACGAATAAGTGTCAATCGACTTCTATATGTGGTTCCATTTACTTTCTTCTTCTTGCATTATTTGAAAAAATGTCCCATGTGTTATTGCCGGGGCACAATTTTTCGATGGAAAACTGAAATATCGTAACAATTGTATAAACAATCGTTATTACGTAACACTTCACAGAAGGTACGTAGTAAAATTCCACAAGTGCTATCCTTCACAGAAGGTGCACAGAACGTAACACTTCACAGAAGGTACGTAAGAGAGATTCCACAAGTGCTACCCTTCACAGAAGGTGCACAAACAGAATTATGATAATATCAACGCAAACACTTCACCGAAGGTGCGTTAATATAATCCTGACAGAATCAACAAAGAAGATGACTGGCGAAGATGAAATAACTCCTGCTGGGGTGAATGATCACCGTTGCTCAAAGCTTTATTCGCCCCACACGAATAGCTTCCAGGAACCAGCAAGTTCGTCGGAGAACTTGGAACACTCTGCTCTTCTGACTCCTCGGATGAACTTGAACTCCTGTGCAAAACGTAACGCTGGTACAATTCCTCTCTTCTCTCTCACAGCCTCTAAGCACTTGTAAACTTTCTGTCTACTACCTATGCATTAGTTCTCACATGTGAGAGAGAAGGAGGAGGCCTTATATAAGCCCCTGCAACAACTGCCAGGTTAGTACAATGTTAGGGACGTGGTAGTAACCACCCCGAACATGGAGCAACCGCAAAGAACATGCTAGGACACGTTCTGCTGGAGGTTGTGCCACCAGCGTAATTTGCACTTTACGCACACAGCCCCTTTACGCACCCTACGTACACTACACACTCTACGCACACTACGCACACTGCGTACGCTGCGTACACTGCGCACTCTACGTACGCTGCGTACGCTGCGCACACTGCACGTACTGGGCGTACTGGGCTGCGTACTGGGCTGCGTAACTGGGCCAGCATAACTGGGCTCGCGTAACGGGCCGTGCAACGTGGTCGCGCAAGTGGCTCACGCAACGAGCGCAACTTAAGCGCACTATGCGCCTAGCGACGATGCTGACGTGCTAAGTGCAAAGTGCGCCAACAAAACGCCACATTACGCCTCATGAGCCCTTGAGCCCGAGTCCGAGTCCGAGCCCGAGCCCGAGCTCGAGTCCGATTCCGAGTCGCTAATCCCCTACGGGGCTTAGCTCCTATGGAAATAAATTTTCCAAGAGCAAAAAGTGTAGCTCCCCTTCCCGAAAATTTTGAAATATTTTTATTTATTTATTTGATTTAAACCGTGATTTTAGAATTTTTATAAATAATTATTTAGTTAGTTTTACGGTAGATGATTTTAGCCATGGTAGAGTTTTGAAGTACAAGACGACTATGAATCATGGCACGGATAGCCCAGTGGCGTGCTTTGACTAGTGTTTAGTCATGGTAGGGGAAGGCTGAGCCATAGTGATGTCCTAACTAAGAAAACCAGGCCAAGTTGTGACATGACCATTATAAATAATTTAATTATTCATTATTATTGTTTTGTGACGTTTAGGAGACCCGGTTGTACCAAACTAGTCAAACTGAATCCGAACTGAGCCCAAGCCCATGCAGTGATGTGGGGCATCCAAGATGTACATGCAAACGTATTTTAAACATATGCATTATTTTATATTTATTGTAGGATATACAAATGTTTTCTACAAATAAGTTGTGGTGCGTACTATTAAGGTAGCACTTCTGGGATACTTGCATTGACTTGTGTCGACCATTGGAGCAGGAGTATAGGAGGTTCATCCAAGTCTATACCCATTAACGGTCCATCTTATTTAGTTATTACTAGTATTACTATTATTATTCTATTATCAATATTATGGGGTTATCATTAAATAATTCTATTTTATTATTATTTATTATTTGTGTGCGCGAATATATATAATATATGTATAAGTGCACATATAAAATATACGTGTATATGTGTAGATAGATATATAGTTAAATATATATATATATATATATATATATATATATATATATATATGCAAATGCGTGTATGCGTATGTACACATAAATATATGTGAAAATATATAAACACGCGTTCGTAAATATATATATCGATAATATAAAATGTGTGAATATAGATATATAAGTGTATATAGAGATATTAATGGGTTATTGTATGTGAATATATTTATATATAAACATTGGTATATAATTATATGAATATATATATATATAGATATATTAATTATTAATAAAAAGAAAAAGAATAAGAAAATGAAATTAGTAAATCCAAAGCCAAGCCGACCAGGCCAGGCCCAGCCCGGCCTGACCCCAACCCTCCAGCCAGCTCACTGTAAATAGCTAAATTCCCCAAGACTTGAACCATAGCAGCCCGACCCACCTCTCGTAACCGAGCGCGAGGCCGACCCAGCGTATATAAACGGGAAACAAAAGAAATCGAGGAGTTCCCATAAAACCCTAGCCACGCCACCCTCCACCCACTCCAGCGTCGACCACGCGGCCCTCCACGCCGCCCTGGACCACCGTACGGGCCACCGGCGGTCGGCAAAGCCGCCACAAAACCAACGCGCGCGGGCAGCAGGGCAGTAGCAGCCTTCGCGAGGCCGACTTCGTGTCGTGCGTTCTCGACGCACACTCAATCGTTTTGAGATTCGTTTCTTCTGGTACGCTCTCAACATAACCGTCTTCAAATACTGGTAGTTAGTTTTTGGTATAATCGTGCGACCCGTCTGCGAAATCGACGCGAAGTCGAGCGGAAATCCTGTCAAAACAGGACGTATATGACAGTCCCGGCACCCGCTTTAGAAGGCTATTTCCTGTCGATCGATCAACAGTTTTGAGAAACCATTTGAACAGCATTATAGACTACCTGTAGGACTTCATGACCCTTTTTGGTGGATTCGAAAATCATCGACTACACGTCGAGAAATCGAATCCCAAAGTTTCCCAAAAATCTGTTTTCAAAATATAGAAATCGCGCCACACGACGTGCGTCACGCCAATCCGGACGACGTGGTCGCGCACCGAAAGGATCGAAAGCTGCGTAACGACTTTGTGGTCGTGTGGGCTTTGACGGAATTCAAATTGGTCGCGTGTGCGCGACGAATTTGATGCGTATCCGTCGAAATTCACCGTATCGTGCACTTTGCAAATTCTCCAATTACTTTGTGCACGCTCGTCAGATCGAGATGAAACTTGCGCCAACAGGACCGTATCATTTTTCTGGTCCTGCATGCCAAGTTTGGTCCAATTCTGAGACAGTTGAATTCGACGTCGTTTTGCGGGCCCACTGTCCCACTCAACGGGCGATTTTGTGCACGGCCCGCCGAAATCCAACTTAGGACATACGGTTGGGTTCGTATCGGAAAACTGGATCTGTAGACATATAGTTTGACGACTTTAGGGACCGTTGACTCTGGCACGCTTTTCGGTGCAAAGCGGATCCAACGGCGGACATCGTTTTTGTCCGAAATTACCGTTTTGCCCCTGTATCTAAAATTGGACTTAAGGACAGGCAATCCTAGCTAATTTGACTATTCTGAGATCATTGGTATTGTTTATTTCAGCTTCTGGGGACTGTTGTACGGATTTTGACTATAGTGGCACATTGAGTAGTTCAGATTGTCGGTTTCACCAGCAAAGGACCACAGGCGAGTACAGTTTATTGTTTGCATTTCGATATTGATCTTTACTATATTTCATTGATTAGTCATTGATTATGTGATTATTTTCTATTATAAATTGTTGAGTCGGGAATGAGAAGTACCAAGGATGTGTGATCTGACCTTAAACCGTGTAGACCGTGTTGCATTTATTTCTTGTAGACCGTGTAGACCGTGTTGCATTTATTTCTTGTAGACCGTGTAGACAATGTTTTATTTATTTCTTGTAGACAGTGTAGACAGTGTTTTATTTATTGCAAAGTAGACAGTGTAGATCGTGATTATTACTGCATTTAAACTGTGTAGATCGTGATTATTATTTTGTAGACAGTGTTTCTTTACTGCAATATTTTCTGTAGACCGTGTAACTGTAGACCGTGTAACTGTAGATCGTGTAAGTGTAGACCGTGTAACTTTAGACCGTGTAGACCGTGTCGCATAATTGTCCCGAGACCGATCACATATCAAAGGTACTTCTAATGGTGGAAAAGTATATTGGTCTATTTATTACTATTGATTTTTCTTACGGCTTTACTGTTTATTTTCAAACCCATGATTGATGTCTAACCTTTGTCTTATAGTCATTTTCTCTATTTGTAATTGCATTCAGTGAATTGTGCTCGTTCCATTCCTGACTGGAAACCAACATTTTTCAGGTTAGCCGTGGATTCACTTAGCATGGGAGATACGGGGGTACTTGCAGACAAAAGCCTAGAAACTAGTTAGATAGCGGAGTTGTAGTCATTCAAATCTTTGTACAAGTTTATATTTTTCGGCAAATGTAAATCTTGCGATCATTGTAAGTTAAATTAATTTTTATGAATGAGCATTATTTTGGGATTTTGATCTTCATGGCCGTGACAGCGTTCTACCGCCGACACTGCGGCGTAGGCTGGCTTGGGCACGTCTCGTATCCGTTAAAAAAAAAAAAAGGGTGCGGGTCGTGACAAGTTTTTGTGGTGGCCCATGCAGGTCAGTCTTCGCAAATCATGCGAACTCGTGATAGTACTTAAGTTAGTCGTACTATTGCGAGCCTGCGAACAGAAATGCTCATTCACGAATTAGAAATTAATTTAATTTACGAGAATGACTAGGACTAGGAGTCCCTTATACAAATTTACCGATGGGTAGTCTAGGCCATGCAATATAGATAAGGAGTTATTGATTTTGATAGTTTGTTAGATCCCCATAGGTACACTATTATCTCTTGATATGACGATTTAATCCAATGTGGATAGATTATTCGCTTGGTGAGACAGGGCTTCATAGAATTATTGATCTAACCTTGATAAATTGTTCAATTTCTTGTCCCTTAGATATCATCCCCATATCTTAGTCGAATTGTCTATTTAGTTCCTATTTGCCCTAAGAATTATTATTTGTAGAAATTCTGATTATGTTATCCCCAAATAAACCTCGAGTTAGTTCCGATTCAAGTTTTTCCTCAAAGGTTTAAATACACATAGAATAGATACTAGAATGTTTGTAATCCTTTTGTCTCCAGTTCTTTCCTCCATGATTAAATCTTTTAGTTACAGATTGCGACTAATAGGACAAATATTTACGCCTTATTACATAGTCGACTTATTTGAATCCCTAGAAGCCCAGGAAATTTTTACCTACTTTAGTAAAAGGGATGTAGTTAACTTATAATGACAGGACAGCAGCGCACTGTCGCCATTTATTTGAATTATGGAGACTATGGACTCACTGCAGCCAGCAGCGCACTGGCGAGACACGACCCTAGAGTTGAAATTTTTAAGGAAATTATAGGTTATAGAATATCCCTAAAACTATGGCTAGTGGTCCTCTTTGATCATAGTTACCCGGGTGTCGAGATAAGGTAGAGTATCTGATAGCATATCACATCCGAATCACAGAACCAAGAGTTTACCATCGCCCGAGTATACGGACGAGGCATAATCCTCGGTGAAATGATTTCAGACGTGATTACAAGTTAAGGATACTATAGAGGATAGGACAGTGCCCGGTGTGTTCCATAAAATCCGAAGCCAATATTGGTGGAAGTTTTGTAAGTTGGATAGCACATCTCCCGATCTAGCGTTCCGTGGTCCTTGTGACCTATTGACGAGGTAATTTACTGACACTAATAAGTTACCTAGAACGTAAAATTCAGAAGACCATAACCTATTAGTCGGCCAATGCCTTAAAGACAAGAAGATAGTAGGATGCCTATAAATAAGAACACCAGGTAAGATTTTGATTCTCTCAATACTTGAATTACTTACTCCTCCTTCCAAAAATCCCGCATGCTTGAGTTTTGACTATCTTAACAAACGTTGCTGTCACAGCTTAGTTTTGCAAGCTCACTCTGTTCTCGAGCTTGATTTGAGGCATATGTTTGGTGGGGACGCCTGCTAACTTATTGCCAAATCAGAATCAGTGTATTATGGTCTGATCAACCATGATGCATTTGGTCCGCACTTTATTTAATTATCCTACGTGGATGGAGATGTAGATGTCTCTAGGGTCTCATCCACGACTGCTTTGACAAATTCCTCTTGAATTATACATTCTCCTTTGAATCACGTAATTGTATTCAGTGACATCTCCCTTGAACTCTTTATTGTTTTTGTCTTTCACTAATTTGGAAAGACGGAAGCTCATAATTGGTATAGAGATACAGAGTATACCCATGGTTATAATAGTTGTATACACAAGTGTAGCTACCATCGGCTCGTCATATGACTGAGTTACTCGTTCTCCTCTCGACCCTCAAACTACTATTGAGACCTTCTAGCCATTCGAATTTGAGAATGATTAGGGTTTTACCCTTAGTCGAAATGCCTACCTAGGAGACTACCTATTCTTTAGAGACCAAAAGTTGCGAGTCTCTAATTAATTGTTGGAAGCTTGCCTTAACTAGCAACCCTTAAGCCTTGAACCAACCCTTCCTCGACCGAAGCCACAGTGAGACATGAGATGAGTGGACAATAGAGTAATCATTCACAGTGACACTCATCCCGAAATTGGTTTCCAACAAATATTACTCTAAGCTATGTAAATTTTGATATAAGACCTAACTAGTGTTGGAACACCACAGTCACTAGTTTAGCTAATACCATAGATTAAATACCCTGTCAGATTGAGATATACCAGTTGTCAACAACAACGCATGATCACTACAGCCTATACCACTAGAACCCTTATGACAATAGTCTGACAGGTTTGACACAACTAGAGATTCACGACTCAGTTGTTAGAAATCTCTTCATAGGACATGCCTTGGAGCTGGTTACCCCGTCGATAACTCTTGAACACTATGGATGGGTATGTTCCTCTATGTTATCGACCATGTGTTATTATACACCCTCGTTTCTCATTTATTGAGGAATGATCATTGACTTGACTTACATCTACCATATTCCGTTACGCCGTGCCTTATTCTTCATTTACAAGAGTCGAGGTACAATATCCGGACATTGGAATTTTTCAAACCTCTTATTCCTAAAATCATATCCTAGCTTCTAAGGTGGGTAGACTGTAAGTCCCCTAAAATTTTTGGGAGTATATAAAGATTACCGATTGACTAGAATAATTTTCCACTAGGGTGACGATTAGTGCCCTTGGACTCCCACTTTTCATTTAGATTATTTTGTGTCCCCTGCTGTGTCATTAATATTCGGAGCACGAGACCAGTTGTTACCTTCCAACAAATTTCATATGTAAGATCTAGACGAGCCCACCTTCATCTAGGTATATCATGTCCCACTCAAACCCGTCCCCTTGTACTCTATTTTTATGGTACGACTTTCAGGTAGAAAGGACTAACTATAACTTTACCATGGTACCGGTAAACTTCTCGATTATGATTAGGGACTCAACTTCGACTCGAAGCCTTCAACCCAATATATGGTTGTGATCGACTCGAGCCCACTGCGCACATATCACCAGTGTGCCACTCAATGGTGTCTTCTCGTGCCACTTAAACACAGAAGTCACGGAAGACGCATTTGGGCTTTAGGGACCTAGCTAACCAACCTGCCTGATAAATAGCTCAACCACTTGGGTGAAAACCTATTCTAGGTTATCCTAACCTAGTAGTAATAGGCTTATCATGGGACCTTGTCCAGTCCATATGGACTAAGATCCTAGTTTCATCCAACCAACGATTAATGTTCAATCAGAAAACCTATTAAGACCCAGTAAAACCCATCCATATGTACCACCATATTTGGACTATAAAACTGTACTAGTTGAAATAGGTCCATGTACCTATTAAGTAGTCTCCTCTCTTGGAATGTGAAGTCATTCGCGACCATAAATCTATCTACCTGGAAGTTGCGATATGATCTTGTATTACATTTTATATCCCTCGTTCGTGTGTTTAATTAACCACGGAAAAGATCACCACCTTGACTCCTCGAATTCCGTTCTATTAGGAACCTTGTATAGATAAATTCTGAGAACGAGATTTCTTTATTGCATGGATTGCAAGCCCTTTAAGAAACAAGTGTTCTTCGATTTAGCAAGTGACTAGACTAAATTAGCTCATCTAGAGAATAAGACTATAGGTTCATGAGTACTCTTCCTATCTGTATTATTGTATATTTTCTACCGCTCTTTAAACTTCATAATTGCTCTTGAATGTTCTTCCTTGTCTTCATGTCCTTCCTATTTCAGAGCAATAAATGGTCATGCTTATTAGAGTTTATCAACATTTCTTAGCTACTTGTGTAAGTTTGCTGCTTGTTAAACTTTGGGTTGCTTGATTGATAAGAGAGGATGATAGATGCCATGTACAGTAGATATCTATTGGTAGAAATTCTAGCAATTAGTTGGAAGATTATAAATTTTTTTAGCGACAAAAGATTTGATGGAGTAGTGTGACCAAAGGTGGGTAGAAGTCCTCTAGTATTCGGAATTACGAAACGGCTAGAGAAGGTTATAAAATATTTGAGGAATTAAATTGAGGAGATTAAAATAATAGTAGACTTAGAATTTTAAGGAAATAGTTATGAATTAGAATTTCGAGGACGAAATTATTTTTAAGGTGGGTAGATTTGTAGCTCCCCTTTCCGAAAATTTTGAAATATTTTTATTTATTTATTTGATTTAAACCGTGATTTTAGAATTTTTATAAATAATTATTTAGTTAGTTTTACGGTAGATGATTTTAGCCATGGTAGAGTTTTGAAGTACAAGACGACTATGAATCATGGCACGGATAGCCCAGTGGCGTGCTTTGACTAGTGTTTAGTCATGGTAGGGGAAGGCTGAGCCATAGTGATGTCCTAACTAAGAAAACCAGGCCAAGTTGTGACATAACCATTATAAATAATTTAATTATTCATTATTATTGTTTTGTGACGTTTAGGAGACCCGGTTGTACCAAACTAGTCAAACTGAACCCGAACTGAGCCCAAGTCCATGCAGTGATGTGGGGCATCCAAGATGTACATGCAAACGTATTTTAAACATATGCATTATTTTATATTTATTGTAGGATATACAAATGTTTTCTACAAATAAGTTGTGGTGCGTACTATTAAGGTAGCACTTCTGGGATACTTGCATTGACTTGTGTCGACCATTGGAGCAGGAGTATAGGAGGTTCATCCAAGTCTATACCCATTAACGGTCCATCTTATTTAGTTATTACTAGTATTACTATTATTATTCTATTATCAATATTAATGGGGTTATCATTAAATAATTCTATTTTATTATTATTTATTATTTGTGTGCGCGAATATATATAATATATGTATAAGTGCACATATAAAATATACGTGTATATGTGTAGATAGATATATAGTTAAATATATATATATATATATATATATATATATATATATATATATATATGCAAATGCGTGTATGCTTATGTACACATAAATATATGTGAAAATATATAAACACGCGTTCGTAAATATATATATCGATAATATAAAATGTGTGAATATAGATATATAAGTGTATATGGAGATATTAATGGGTTATTGTATGTGAATATATTTATATATAAACATTGGTATATAATTATATGAATATATATATATATATAGATATATTAATTATTAATAAAAAGAAAAAGAATAAGAAAATGAAATTAGTAAATCCAAAGCCAAGCCGACCAGGCCAGGCCCAGCCCGGCCTGACCCCAACCCTCCAGCCAGCTCACTGTAAATAGCTAAATTCCCCAAGACTTGAACCATAGCAGCCCGACCCACCTCTCGTAACCGAGCGCGAGGCCGACCCAGCGTATATAAACGGGAAACAAAAGAAATCGAGGAGTTCCCATAAAACCCTAGCCACGCCACCCTCCACCCACTCCAGCGTCGACCACGCGGCCCTCCACGCCGCCCTGGACCACCGTACGGGCCACCGGCGGTCGGCAAAGCCGCCACAGAACCAACGCGCGCGGGCAGCAGGGCAGTAGCAGCCTTCGCGAGGCCGACTTCGTGTCGTGCGTTCTCGACGCACACTCAATCGTTTTGAGATTCGTTTCTTCTGGTACGCTCTCAACATAACCGTCTTCAAATACTGGTAGTTAGTTTTTGGTATAATCGTGCGACCCGTCTGCGAAATCGACGCGAAGTCGAGCGGAAATCCTGTCAAAACAGGACGTATATGACAGTCCCGGCACCCGCTTTAGAAGGCTATTTCCTGTCGATCGATCAACAGTTTTGAGAAACCATTTGAACAGCATTATAGACTACCTGTAGGACTTCATGACCCTTTTTGGTGGATTCGAAAATCATCGACTACACGTCGAGAAATCGAATCCCAAAGTTTCCCAAAAATCTGTTTTCAAAATATAGAAATCGCTCCACACGACGTGCGTCACGCCAATCCGGACGACGTGGTCGCGCACTGAAAGGATCGAAAGCTGCGTAACGGCTTTGTGGTCGTGTGGGCTTTGACGGAATTCAAATTGGTCGCGTGTGCGCGACGAATTTGATGCGTATCCGTCGAAATTCACCGTATCGTGCACTTTACAAATTTTCCAATTACTTTGTGCACGCTCGTCAGATCGAGACGAAACTTGCGCCAACAGGACCGTATCATTTTTCTGGTCCTGCATGCCAAGTTTGGTCCAATTCTGAGACAGTTGAATTCGACGTCGTTTTGCGGGCCCACGGTCCCACTCAACGGGCGATTTTGTGCACGGCCCTCCGGAATCCAACTTAGGACATACGGTTGGGTTCGTATCGAAAAACTGGATCTGTAGACATGTAGCTTGACGACTTTAGAGACCGTTGACTCTGGCACGCTTTTCGGTGCAAAACGGGTCCAACGGCGGACATCGTTTTTGCCCGAAATTACCGTTTTGCCCCTGTATCCAAAATTGGACTTAAGGACAGGCAATCCTAGCTAATTTGACTATTCTGAGATCATTGGTATTGTTTATTTCAGCTTCTGGGGACTGTTGTACGGGTTTTGACTATAGTGGCACATTGAGTAGTTCAGATTGTCAGTTTCACCAGCAAAGGACCACAGGCGAGTACAGTTTATTGTTTGCATTTCGATATTGATCTTTACTATATTTCATTGATTAGTCATTGATTATGTGATTATTTTCTATTATAAATTGTTGAGTCGGGAATGAGAAGTACCAAGGATGTGTGATCTGACCTTAGACCGTGTAGACCGTGTTGCATTTATTTCTTGTAGACCGTGTAGACCGTGTTGCATTTATTTCTTGTAGACCGTGTAGACAGTGTTTTATTTATTTCTTGTAGACAGTGTAGACAGTGTTTTATTTATTGCAAAGTAGACAGTGTAGATCGTGATTATTACTGCATTTAAACTGTGTAGATCGTGATTATTATTTTGTAGACAGTGTTTCTTTACTGCAATATTTTCTGTAGACCGTGTAACTGTAGACCGTGTAACTGTAGATCGTGTAACTGTAGACCGTGTAACTTTAGACCGTGTAGACCGTGTCGCATAATTGTCCCGAGACCGATCACATATCAAAGGTACTTCTAATGATGGAAAAGTATATTGGTCTATTTATTACTATTGATTTTTCTTACGGCTTTACTGTTTATTTTCAAACCCATGATTGATGTCTAACCTTTGTCTTATAGTCATTTTCTCTATTTGTAATTGCATTCAGTGAATTGTGCTCGTTCCATTCCTGACTGGAAACCAACATTTTTCAGGTTAGCCGTGGATTCACTTAGCATGGGAGATACGGGGGTACTTGCAGACAAAAGCCTAGAAACTAGTTAGATAGCGGAGTTGTAGTCATTCAAATCTTTGTACAAGTTTATATTTTTCGGCAAATGTAAATCTTGCGATCATTGTAAGTTAAATTAATTTTTATGAATGAGCATTATTTTGGGATTTTGATCTTCATGGCCGTGACAGCGTTCTACCGCCGACACTGCGGCGTAGGCTGGCTTGGACACGTCTCCTATCCGTTAAAAAAAAAAAAAAAAAACGGGTGCGGGTCGTGACAAAAAGCATGAATGCTTTAATTGTTAATTTTAGCCTTTTTCCCATTTAGAAAATAATCCCACATGGCACACCCATGTGCACCTCCACACCTCATGTGCATTTCTTAAACTAGCAAAGCTAATATATAGAGATACAACCTATTTGGTTTTTCCGATGTGGGACTAAAGTTTCTAAAAGGAAAGCCAAAAACCCAACAATCCCCCACATATCTCTATATATGAGTATAAGTGTTCCCCACAGTAACTGTCCATCATGCATTAGGAGAGATGTCGCTGACGACTTGAATCTTCCCGCATGGGTCAAAATTCAGACTATAATACAAGAATGGACTAAGCCTTGAATTTTGCATCATAGTTGAAATTCTTTCCACTCACATAATGTAGTTACGTGTGCTTCTGGCTACACATTAAAGGCCCTGTGCCAGCCTGGTTTCAGTGTATAATTTTGGGCGTCTACAAGTTTACCCTCAAGAGACGGCCTGATATCTCTTTGTCCATACACTATAGGTGAGTTCATTATAAAGAGACATGACATGAAGCGCTTTGCGCTTCCCTTGCGGTGCTACGCCGCTATGACACGGCTCAAAGCCGAGGCCTTACCCCGTACCGGGAACCTCATCGTAGTGTCATACTACTGTAGCATGAGGCAACCGCCTCTTTGTAGTGCCAAACTACCCAGCATGAAGCCTTAGGCTCCCTTGCGGTGTTACGCCGCAGCGACATGGCTTGCAAGGCCGAGGCTTTATCCCTAACTGGGTACCTCATCGTGGTGTCGTGCCACTGTAACATGAGGAACGCCTCCTCTTTGTAGTGCTGACTACACCCCTCTTTATTTTTAACATACAGCATTAGGCTAACTGCCTATTTGCGGTGCTACGCCGCTGTGACTTGGCCTGCTAAGCCGAGGCTTTATCCTATTCCTGGGCAGCACCCCACATATAGGAACCTCATTGTGGAGTCATCCCACTGTAGCATGGAGTTTCACTCCTTGTAGTGCTGCTCTACCGTGCTTCCTGTAAAGCACACCAGGCATTCACTCTGCCTGAGAACTCATTAAGGCAATTAAGCCATCCTTCCCACAGGAACCGTTTTCCGCAGAAAATAACAGTAGATAACAGTGGTTGTAGGTCCGTAACCTCTCCATGCCCAATAGAACATGTACCCACCGTTCCTGATATTCTTCCAGTTAATGGTCCTCCCTTGAACCAAAAGCTAGATGTCTAGTAGATAAATCTTTGAACTAATAGCATAAAACTTTATGGTAGGAATACAATAACTAATATCAGAATGCCTTCAAGTCCATTTTACAAGCTGTGTCATCGACCAGCTGGCGCTTGAGGCCCTTGGTGAACGGATCCGCCAGGTTCTCCTGACTCCGAACATCAATAACTGCAATTACACCTCTCTTAATAAGATAATGTACTGCCATGTGCTTTAACCGCACAGTCCTCTTCTTTCCGTTGAAGAGGTCATTTGATGCCACCGTCGCAGTCGCCTGGTTGTCGCAGTATATCGGTATTGCCGGTATTTGTGCCCCAACCATTGGAAGATCATACATGAGCTCCCGAAGCCATTCTGCTTCCTCGGCTGCGGTATCAAGAGCAAAGAACTCAGATTCCATGGATGACCGTGAGAGCATAGTCTGCTTCTTCGATTTCCACGATATAGCAGCTCCACCCATTGTGAAAATATATCCACCTGTGGACCTCTCGCTCTCCAAATCTGAGCACCAGCTGACATCACTGAAGCCTTCCGCTACATGCGGATCTCCGCTGTAGTACAGTGCATATGTCTGAGTCTTCTTGAGATATCTCATAACCCGTTTCACAGCCTTCCAGTGTTCAACACCTGGGTTGCTCGTGAAACGACTCAGCATTCCCACGGCGAAAGCTATGTCAGGCCTTGTGGCATTAGTAGCATACATCAAACTTCCGATTACGCTTGCATACTCCAGCTGCCTGACGCTTTCCCCTGAATTAGGCTTCAGCTTCAGATCACACCTGTACGGCGTATCGATCCCTGGAAGATCCCGATACCCATAACGAGTGATCATTTTCTCAATATAATGAGACTGTGACAGCGCTAGTCCAGTGTCTGTCCGGATGATTTTGATCCCTAAGATCACATCAGCTTCCCCCAAGTCCTTCATACTGAACTTGCTTGAGATGAATTTCTTTGTCTCCGTGACACAGCTAATATCCGTACCTAGGATAAGCATGTCGTCCACGTACAGACAAACAATCACACCTCTTCCATCAGCGAACTTCGTGTAAACACACTTGTCCGTATCGCTGACCATGTAGCCATTTGACCTTATAACTTTGTCAAATTTCTCATGCCACATCTTGGGAGCTTGTTTAAGACCGTACAAGGATTTTACCAACTTGCAGACTTTGTCTTCAAGACCCCTGATGACAAATCCCTCTGGCTGTTGCATGTAAATCTTTTCGGTCAGCTCGCCATTTAGGAAAGCCGTATTCACATCCATCTGATGTATCACCATCTTATGTATTGCTGCGAGAGCAATCAACATTCTGATGGTGGTCATCCAGGCTACTGGAGCATATGTGTCAAAATAGTCAATTCCCTGCTTCTGAGAAAACCCCTTGGCTACCAACCTAGCCTTGAACTTGTCAATAGTTCTGTCTGCTTTTATCTTCTTCTTGAAGATCCATTTGCATCCGATGGGTTTTGCTCCTTCAGGAAGATCAACCAACACCCAAGTGTTATTTGAGGTGATGGAATCAATTTCATTGTCAATCGCCTCCTTCCAGAAAATTGCGTCTCTGGTCTTCATTGCCTCATCATAGGTAAGCGGATCTGCTTCCACATGATAGGTGACAAAGTCACTTCCGAAGTCCTTCGGCCTCCTCACATGCTTAGCTGACGGCTCAGCTAGTTCTGGTTCAACCGTTGTTTCAACAACATCTTCTTGGACCACATCTTCATTGAAGACTTCAGTTTGCTGCGCACCCTCATTGTTCTCCGGTACATCCGCAAGAACAATATTCTTGTGCCTAGCAAATTTGTCTTCAAAATATTCTGCGTCGCGAGATTCAATGATATGATTTGACTCAATATCAAGAAATCTCCGAGCATCACTCTTCTCGGCATACCCCAAGAAGATTGTCTTTGTAGTCCTTGTCCCAAGCTTCTGAATCTTCAGATCTGGAAGCTTGACATATGCCAGACACCCCCACACTCGAATGACATTCAAGTTAGGTCTGACCTTGAACCAGAGTTCATGAGGAGTAATGTCTGAAGTTGCATGAGGCACTCTATTTAGAATAAAAGTGGCCGTCAATGCAGCTTCACCCCAGTAGCACTTAGGAAGGCCAGCAGTCAACAACATTGAGTTAATCATTTCTGTTAACGTTCTGTTCTTCCTCTCTGCTACTCCGTTTGATTGAGGAGAGTACGGAGCCGTAGTCTCATTGACAATTCCATGTTCTTTGCAGAACGATGCGAATTCATGAGACCTGTACTCCCCACCTCGATCACTTCTTATTCTTTTGAGTTGTTGTCCAGTCTGCCGCTCAGCTTCGGCTCTGAACTCCTTGAACTTCTCGAATGCTTCGTCTTTAGCCTTCAGCAAATAGACGAACGCCTACTTTGAGAAGTCATCGATGAAGGTTATAAAATACTTCATCTCGGCCTTTGTAGAGAACTGTTTGAAGTCACAGATACCTGAGTGTACTAACTCCAGAAGATCTGTACTTCGATTAACCCTAGGAAAGGGTTTCCTTGTGATCTTAGTTTGAGCACAAACTTCACATTTCTCTACCTTACCCCCACACTTGGAGATAAGCCCTAGACTAGACATTCTGTTAATTCGTTTAGAATGAACATGTCCTAGCCTATTATGCCACAACTCATAAGTATAAGCAGAATGAGTGATTGTATTAACAACATTGAACTGATTTACAAGCTGAATCTTGAACATTCCTTCGGTATAAAAAGCTTTCCCGAAATATGTTACTTTGATAGACATCGCCATCTGGCCAGCATTGATGTCCATCCTGAGGCCTGCATTGCAGAGTAGGCCTCCTGAGATCAGGTTCTTGGCGATAGCAGGTACATGCTTCACGCCTTGAAGCGTCAGAGACTTCCCCGAAGTCAGCTTCAACACCACCGTCCCGATCCCGAGTACTTCAGCTTGTGCCTGGTTCGCCACCATAACCACATTAGATGTAGGGGTGTAGGTGGTGAACCACTCCTTGCTGGAGCAAACATGGCAGGTGGCTCCAGTGTCTACCCACCAGTCAGCATCAGTTCCTACCGCATCAACCTGCGCAATCATAGCAACAACATCAGTGATCATAGATACCTTACTAGGTTCTCCTTGCTCTGATTGCTTGATTTTTTCTTTGCACTCATTCTTAAAGTGGCCCTTCTTGCCACACTTGAAGCAAGACATTTGAGACTTTGGCTTCTTCTTCTTGATAGAAGTTCTCTTGACTTTTAGATTGTCAGGGTCCTTCTTCTTGCTGTGGGAAGCCACCTGCTTTCCCCTTGGTTCCCTGGTATGAACCATATTGGCGTTAGCCAATTGCTTGGACAGTGCGTCCACCTTCAGTTGAGCCCGCATCTGATCCTCAACATAGATTTTCTGCAGGAGATCTTCAAGGGTGATCTCCAGCTTCTTCCTATGCATGTTTGCATAGAATTTGCTCCACCCAGCGGGGAGCTTTGAGACAATCCCTCCAACAACAAACTTGTCGGGGAGGGGCATTGCCTCGTCTTCCAACTTCTGTCGCAGTTTCAGGAACTCCTTCACCTGCGGCAGCATAGACTTTTCGTCCTCAAAGAACCACTTGTGATATTTTTCAACCACAAATATTTTACTGCGGTTCTTGTCTTCTTCGTAGAGTTTTTCTAGAGACTCCCATATGTCTCTAGCAATATTCTTTTTAGAATATGATTCTGCAAGGGAATCTTCCATAGCATTCAGGATAAGCAGCCTGCAAATACTATTTTCCCTTCTCCATTTGCTTGCAGTTTAGTAGCCGCGGTAATCGCGGCAGCAGACCCAACATCTGGAACAGTAGGTTCTTCCTCCAAAAGCACGTGATCTACGTCTTTGAGTTGAAGGGTTAGATATACCTTCCTCTTCCAGACTTGGTAATGTTCTCCATCAAACTTTTCTAACTTGCAAAAGTCAGAATTGAAGAGAGAAACATTAACGTTTTCCATCGTAGCAATAAAGCTTTGAGATTGTTATTGCCGGGGCACAATTTTTCGATGGAAAACTGAAATATCGTAACAATTGTATAAACAATCGTTATTACGTAACACTTCACAGAAGGTACGTAGTAAAATTCCACAAGTGCTATCCTTCACAGAAGGTGCACAGAACGTAACACTTCACAGAAGGTACGTAAGAGAGATTCCACAAGTGCTACCCTTCACAGAAGGTGCACAAACAGAATTATGATAATATCAACGCAAACACTTCACCGAAGGTGCGTTAATATAATCCTGACAGAATCAACAAAGAAGATGACTGGCGAAGATGAAATAACTCCTGCTGGGGTGAATGATCACCGTTGCTCAAAGCTTTATTCGCCCCACACGAATAGCTTCCAGGAACCAGCAAGTTCGTCGGAGAACTTGGAACACTCTGCTCTTCTGACTCCTCGGATGAACTTGAACTCCTGTGCAAAACGTAACGCTGGTACAATTCCTCTCTTCTCTCTCACAGCCTCTAAGCACTTGTAAACTTTCTGTCTACTACCTATGCATTAGTTCTCACATGTGAGAGAGAAGGAGGAGGCCTTATATAAGCCCCTGCAACAACTGCCAGGTTAGCACAATGTTAGGGACGTGGTAGTAACCACCCCGAACATGGAGCAACCGCTCAGAACATGCTAGGACACGTTCTGCTGGAAGTTGTGCCACCAGCGTAATTTGCACTTTACGTACACAGCCCCTTTACGCACCCTACGCACCCTACTGGGTTGCGTAACTGGGCCGTATGCTGACGTGCTAAGTGCAAAGTGCGCCAAGAAAATGCCACATTACGCCTCATGAGCCCGAGTCCGAGCCCGAGCCCGAGTCGCGGGGCTTAGCTCCTATGGAAATAAATTTTCCAAGAACAAAAAGCATGAATGCTTTAATTGTTAATTTTAGCCTTTTTTCCATTTAGAAAATAATCCCACATGGCACACCCATGTGCACCTCCACACCTCATGTGCATCTCTTAAACTAGCAAAGCTAATATATAGAGATACAACCTATTTGGTTTTCCGATGTGGGACTAAAGTTTCTAAAAGGAAAGCCAAAAACCCAACACCATGTCATGACAACTATAGCATTCAATCATGCATGGTCACGCACCATTCCCTTTTTATGTGTTTACAAACTAAGTTGCATCTTGTAGATGAAAGAGACTTCAACCATATCTCCTCAATTGGATCCCCTCCACCATTAAGAATAATCGCATGAGCATGCTCAAACTCAGATTGCATTTTTATCAAAAAAATGTCTGCAACGGGATTTCTAGCTTAACTTAATATATCACACGGCTTTCCTTTTTTTTTTTCGTGTTCAGAAACAAAGCTGCATCTGGTACATAAACTGGAGATCAAAGAGACTTCAACCAGATCTCCTCAAATGTATCTCCTCCATGATTAAGAATAACCGCACGAGCATGCTCAAATTCAGATTACATTTTTATCAAAAATTGCCTATAACGAGATTTATGTCTTCATTTAATAACAATTTCAAGAGCCTCAACAGGAATATCAGCTTCTAATATATCCAGTCCATTCCAAAATATCATCACAAGGGAATAGAATTCATGAACAATAAGTGATTATCGTGATAGAGAACTTATCTCTTATTCATGCTGATAATCCCACATCTCTTTGGTAGTTGGAAGACGGCTCAAGTTCACAGCGATGATGATACGTCAACGAACTTCGATCAAAGTCTTTATCTTTGCATAGGTTACGTCGATGATCCGTCAAAAGACTGTCACATCTCAAGTTAATATGACTAATAGAATAATTTAGGTGACATAGGAAATAGGCGACCTTTGTAGTGCCCAGCTGCCGTTGGGACGAAGCACTATGTAATAGGCTCATGGCAAGTCAGACATGGTCGGGAACACAGATGGCTATTCTGACTCAGCGACGAGTTTGGTATACGAAAACCATGACATCAATAAAATCGATTTGGACGAATGATATGAGTATTGTTCCAACTAATGGATCGGCTATTGCTGGAATAAGTCCTAGATGCAGTGGACTGTGTCTTGGCGAATGAACTCTAAATAGAGCGACGCAACCGGTCTGCTGTTGGTTTTGTTGGTTTTCTTGGCTTTCTGAATGAATTGTTGCTTGGGTTTGATAAGTGTGCTTTCGCGTCGATTTCTGAATACGTCTTTGAGAATTTCGAAGGAAGGATTGAAGGAGGGATTCTAATTCGATGCTCGTGCCATTGCAGGAGTTCGTGTAACTGACGCTTGACCGTCGCGAAGCGATCTCCTATTCTTGGTGCAATCTCTCTAGGTGGGTGGTTCTTCGGCCCCTTCTTTCTACTCCTTCCTGCCAACAAATTCTTAAAGTTCAACGTTCAAATCGATGATGCTAATTGAATATATGCTTTGCCACTAAGATCAAGAACTTGGGATAATTATATCAACTTAGAGAAATTAACTCCGAATTTATAAGTTTTACACAAAAAGAGAAAAGATAAAGTTCTAGGAAAGAGACAGAATTAATTCATGTTCTGCAAAACATAATAAAGAAACATTGGTTGCGGTATATTACGTCTCGGAGAATTTGGTGCCTACGGGATGCTAAATCAGAACATACGGCTTCGGAAAAAAGAACTCTTGCACGAGTAGAAATGATTATGTGGTTTAATAATGTTTGCGCTATGCAATTTACTTCAAACATATTAAACTGTTCATACATTCGCATGGTCATGGACGACTTGTGCACAAGGTAAGCTTTTCTCGAAACGGTACCCGGAATGCTGGAATCGAATCGGCCTAGGAGAAAATTATGGAATCGTGCTTCGGCGCGAGGCATTGTGAGACCTCCAGTTAGGCTCGCAACCTGGACTTGTAGGGCGCATCGCAATGCTACGTAATCGTCCTTCATGGTATCGATATCACCTATGACCGCACATAAGATAGATTGCATGTTCACCTATTGTCTTGTGCAGGTGGTAAGTATTATATCCATTTTGTGCAGGAAAGGAGCACGGCCGTGGTAAGATAAGTTGAGATTGACTATGTTGTTTACTGTTTAAAATGTGCCATCGATATGAACTGCAAATCATATAGTTCTAAATAGAAAGATTATTTCGTATGCTAGAATACTTAATAAGCAGTATCGGTTAGACGAGTGGGTTCGTCTCATCCACTAGCAAGTGTGCTAACCCCCAACTCCCTAGGTGACGAGCGCGCTGCGGGAGCTCGAGACTAGACTGAAGCTGAAGAACGGGAGGCGGCTCGAAGCTCTCCTATTTTGAGGTATTTTGAAGCCCAATTCAGATCGAAGACTTTTGTTCAAATGTATAAAGGGGAATGAATGTATGGAATGACAATGATTATTTTATGGCATCTTGTCGAGAGTTTTTCTTTTGTGTTTTCAAAGATGTAGCCGCAATGGTATATGTAATGTAGAAATGACCTTGCACATACTTTGCAAGTTTTATGAATGAAAAGCTAAATTTCTTCCTATTCTGTGTCTTCAACTCTCTGTACTGTTTAATTTCAACTCGTCGTCTCAAAAGAATTTTCAAGTGCACGTTCTTGCCTTCTACAAGTCCAATAAGACTTGTACGTCATCACGCCCCGGCCTTATGAATCCATGTATCTCGAGTCAAGACGAGGACGACCGATTTGGCGAGTCGGGACGTGACAACCTTGACCCATTCAACTTTCATGGTTGAAAAGTTGTTGGAATTAGTACTATTATGATTATTTATATTTATGTGTAATATATATTTATTTGTAATTTTGGGTTGGTAAATATATAAATGGAGTATGGTTTACTGGTTCGTAGATAATTCTAGCTAGACATTGGCCTCGCAACTCAACATGCTTGGACGCACTCCAGGCAAGTATACTTTGTCTATTTGATACTCAGTATTTACATGTTTTATATATGTCTTCTATCATGTTACCGTTGTTTTCATGACATGTTACATGAGAAGAAAGATTTTATCTTAAAATATGTATTAATGATATGATATCATTAATACATATGATATGATGACAAACTATGAGAAGAAAGATTTTATCTGAAAATATGTATTGACTTACTTCTTAATAATTAAGCAGAAGAATACCCTTATATACAAATTACATCAAGCAACAAGGAAAATTAATTACACCTACATGGCTAATTATAGTACACAATTATGGGGATATAATATAACATTATGATGAATAATTATTTGGCAATATTTCCAACTATATTCTGATTTTATTTTTTTTGATGTAGCCCAATTACTAGTCTTCCTTTCTTGATGCCAATTAACATTATTGACGTTCCTATTTTGATATATACTTCTTTTCTCAACATCAACTTTAAGCATCCTTATTAATACCAAAAGGAAGAAAAAAAACTGGAGCTAGCACTGATGAATGTTAGCTCAAAACACACCAGAATGACGTTGTTTATAGGAAGTCCCTAAATAAGATAAGTCATAAGAGACACTTCAAGAAGTTCTGTGAGATAACTTTGTGAAAATCCCTTTTTTCAACCTCTTTAAAACTCTGTTCGAATATGGCATTTCTTTAAAAAAGTAAATTACTTTTAAAGTTTACTAAGCACTAAATTGCGATTACGATTACATTACAGTGTACCAAACGAGGTCTAAATATTGTGGGTTTCTGTGCGGCACTAGTTAGGTTGAGCTGAATGCAAAGTTCGACAATGAATATTGAAACCACAAACTACGCCAGACTATAAATAATTTGGCTGAGAAAATGAAAAGCCCAACCAAGTTGGCGCAAAAGCCTAACTATAACTCAATATGAGGTTCTGGTAAAACATGCCAGGTACAATATCCTGTTGTAAATGGAGGAAACACCCAGTAGTTTTGTGGTTGCTTCTTTTAAGCAAGGTTTGAAGTATCGGTATCGGGCCTTTCCTATGAGTATCAGGATTGACGGTATTGGCATTATCGGGAATTTCGGATCAGAGTATCAGAATTTTCTAATTGAATATCAAATAATTATTAATAATTATTAACATTTTATAGAAAATATTTTATAAATTTATGCATATTTAAGTATTTTCTGTGTCGTTTCTTATTGGTTTTGAAATTGAAAGAAATAGTACTCATTCATGCCAATTGATTTACCTGCGATAGATATAAGTTTTATTCTTTTACATGTTTTTACAACTTACTATGCTTTTACGTCCTCGTTGATTGGTCTTTTTCGTTCAATTTTCTTTACCAAATTGACTGGAAAAGAGATATATAATTAATGTCGGTATCGGACAGTATCGGGTATCAGTCGATATCGGATCGAGATATGACAAATTGTATCGGTATCGACCGTATCTGATCAGTATCGGCCGATACTGGAAACTATGCTTTTAAGCAACCTGGTGTGTTGAAAATAAACTTGATTTTGTGTCCATAATTTTGAACCCACAAATCTTATTGAGCTATTCCCATTGGACATTGTTATGTGTCATTAGTTCCTTGATTTATGCTTAATCCATATTTTAAGATGTTTCATGTCTTGGTAATATTAAAATGTACACAATAAACATTACACACTCAATATTATTATAAAGCTTCTTTCCAACCAATCTTCTCTTTCTCCAAATTTCTCTCTATATTTTCTTTCACTCCAAATTAGTTATTATTAGCTAGTTTGCCTATCACCAATCCAACAAAGTGGTATAAAAGTCGTTAGAATTTTCAACAAAGTGGTATCAGAATAAGGCAGTTCAGAGTCGAAGATGGCAAGCGAGATGACTCTCTTTCAAGTTTTATCATCAACAAGAACAACTATGACAATTGGAGCATCAAAATGAAGGCTTTGCTAGAAGAAAAAAATGCATGAGAGGTCGTAAAAAAAAAATACTATGATGACTATGAGATGGAGTTTTATTATCTCCAGTTCAAAGGAGACATTGAAAGTTTCAAGAAAGAGGGATAAGAAAGGTCTCTTCCTCATCTCCAAACCGTGGATGATGATGATGCGTTTGAATTGATTTCAAGTGCAACAACCTCCATAGAAGCATGAAAGAAACTTCAAATTTTGCAAATGAGAGAAAAAGGTGATGAAGGTAATCCTCCAAACTTTAAGAGATGTATTTGAAGCTTTACATATATATATATGAAAGAGTATGAAACTATTTCAGATTACTTTGCTAGAGTTTTAGTCATTGTTAATCAATTAAAATAAATGGTTGAAAGCATGACCAACACCCGAGTGATGGAGAAAATCCTTTACTCTTTGCTTCCAATTTGAGCATATTGTAGTAACTATTGAATAAACCAAAGACTTGACTATTGAGCAACTCAAGGGCTCATTACCAGTATATTAAAAAAGAAAGAAAAAGAAGCAAGAGACATTGGAGCAAGTTCTTCAAACAAAGCTCGTCTTCAAGGTGGAAAAAATATCTTTACCAACCAAAGAAGTCAAAGAGGTCGTAGTCGTGATCATGGTCGAGGCAGTGAAAGAGAAGGAATAACTCGTTACAAAACATTCACCAATGGAGAAAGAGAAGGAAGAATAATGCTAAAGATGAAGTCAAAATCGCTACAAGTGTAGAATACTTGCAAAAGGCTACAAGTAAAGATTATGATGGAAAGCAGGCTCATCTACCCAAATGTGCACATGAATTTTTTTTTTACAAAAGAAGTATGTCAAATTGGAAAAATAAGTCACCGACATCTTCACCAAGCAAATCGAGGAAGAAGTGCTATTCAAGACAAGTTCACTTGGAGTTGCAAAATCAAATTTAAGGAAGATTATTGAAAATAAACTTGATTATGTGTCCATAATTTTGAGCCCACAAGTATTGTCAAAGCTACCATTGGACTTTGTTTTATGTCATTAGGTCATTGTTTTATGCTTAGTCCATATTCTAAGATGTGTTCTATGCTAAAATATTTTATGTACGTATTATTAAAATGTCCATCTTTAAGTGATGTCATAATATTAGAGTTATAAAAGAGTCTAGAATGATCCATAACTTTTTTTGAAATGTCCAACGTAACGCATGAGATTTTGTGCACGCTGTGTGGCATGTCATTTGGGCCAACTGTCCACAATTTCACACACATACACACCCACACCTCCCCCACGGTTAGATCCCGATACCGTCTGTCTAGCCAAGAAGGTTATACCTCTCCTCGCTGACCACAAGAACGAGCTAGAGCCAGCTAAGTTCGAATTTTACAAGAGTCCTATAAATATGAGTGCTCTCCTCCCATTTTGTGTACAACAAACATGTATATATGCCCAATGTGTAGAGACTAGAGAGAATGCAAGATGGAAGAGTATGGACATTAATACCATCAAGCTGTAACCAGTGACCCCGGCAAGGGAGGTGGCCATAGAAGCACCAGAGAGTGGAAGCTCCCCAAGATGGCCAACGAACATAACTGAAATGACCTGGAGGGTTCGCAGAAGAAGGCTGGTAGCTACCAGAGGCCCTGCCAACCACAGCTGCTTCTTCACTTCCGCCAACACACGATCTTCCCTCCCCTTGCCTTCTTCGAATTCTCCATTGCTGAAGGACACCGAGCTCTTCTTGGAACTTGGGATCAGTGGAGACTCTAAGCATGGTTGCTCCATCTCTCCAAAGAGGATACCAAGATCAGGTGGAAAGGGAAAGTATATATATATATATATATATATACTAGTCTACGTGTACGTACTTTGTACGTATTTTAATTAAAATATCATAAGATTAGATGTCGTCTTTTCGACTTTTCCAGCTTATTATTCATGTTGTGTGTTTTCTTTTTACAATGCCAAAAAATCCAAAGTACAAATTTTGTTCTTTTTTTTAAATTTTCTATTGAGAATAATAATTTTTGAAAAATGGTTAGGATATAGAATTTTTACCATTGGAATATGAAAAGTTGTATGGAAAAAGGAAACTTACATGCAAACTTTATTGCATTGACTCTTAAATATAAATGACATGCAAGTTGACATAATAACATTATGTTTATAAAATAATCAAGGGTATTTAGGAATTCAAAAGTTTCACCACCCATTTTTCCTATTATATAGTAGAATATATATATATATATATATATATATATATATATATATATATATATATATATATATATATATATATATATATATATATATAGAGCGGATCAAAAGCCTTCCTTAGAAAACCCCCTAAGGAATATAGTCGCAACGTTTTGTTATTTCAAGGAATATAGTCGCAACGCGCATTATATGTGATGTAAATCGGAAATGCTTACTTGACAGCATGCGGACTGGCCACGCAAGCAGGTTGTCCCGTCCGCCTGCGTGGTCGAACCCAATTGGCCCTCCCCTATTGGCATGGATCACACGTCGATTGACCTGCCAATGGAGGAGCGCCACGTGGCGGCAGGCTGGCCCGCGTGCGGTTGGTATAGCAGCGTCCAATGTAAATACAATCTTGTGCCCACTTGTAAGTTATATGGCCTCGTTTGGTTCGCTTAAAGGAAAGGAAAAGAAATCAATTTCTTTTTCTTTTTCTTTTCTTGGAAAATTATAATTTTCATCCAATTTTTTTTTCTGGAGAGTACAAAAAAAATGGAAAGAAAATTGAATTCGTTATAGTTGGAAAGTGAATTCTTGGTTGGATGGAGGAACCACTTTCTTTTCTTTTTTTTCTATGGGAATAATTTTTTCTTTCTTCACATTTTTATTTGACATCCAAACATAGGAAAATGAGTTTTTTCTTTCTCAATCTCATGATTCCGCCAACCAAACGAGACCTAAATGAAAACATATTTGTTCCTAGACTGTCTTTAACTCTTTTTGTTTAATTTCAACAGTTGTTTCAAAAGAATTATCAAATATATGTTCATGTTTTGTACAAGTACAAATTTAGATTTATACGAGATCGCGTTCCAGCGAAAACGATCGATTCCATAGAAATCAATACGAGGACCAACGAATTAGCAAATCGGAACGTGGCAATGTCACTGTATAAACACATTAAAAATCTTGAGTTTTGTGCCGCTCAAAGTTTGTTTTGTCCTCATGACTCAGAGGGATTGGACGGATATGCTCTATGAGATTAAAATACTCCTGATATGAAGACAAAAACCTGTAGCAGTCCAAGTTTACACATGGTAACGTAAAGATGTAGCTAGCTTGGCAGCAAGTTAGTAGTAAATAGATTTGTCAGGTCCCTAGCTAGGCTTAGATGCCAAAAGTTATTATAAT
>JANAVB010023627.1:5000-33145 GCA_029216955.1 Iris pallida | reverse complement strand
CTGGTCACTTTGGTTTGGTTTTGGGTCGATTCTAGTCATTTTAGGCTAGTTTGACTTTCGGTTGACTTTTGTGACTTTTGGTCAAACGGTCAACCGAGGTCAAAACTAGTCTAAGGGAACTAATCCTAACCATTACCAACCAAGAGAACCTATTTCTAGCCACATCTAGCAATCAAGAAACCCAATACCTTTATCTACCCAATATCCTAAACATTTATCCTTTACAAGGTATTCCCGATACCTTGCCTATTACAAAGGAAACCCCGCTAATCCTCAAGATACTAGCCTAGACTCCTTGGGTAGCTAGATACTATCCTATCTAAGGTTTACCTACCAAGAAATCTGGGTTTCCTAGACATCTAGTCCATCTTATGGTCATGTTGGTCATCTCAAATTACCTTAGTGTATCGTCATGATACGCTATGATATCTTGACATATCACTCTCCTAACACTATCCAACCATACTAGCTCTATTAGGATACTAACTTATCTAGTACACCCACTAAACACACCCCACTAGGTCCAAAACTCTCAAATCTAACATCTCGTATCCTAACTTATACTAACTTATAAGCTAACATCTACTAACAAATCCTAACTAACAAATACCTAACAACTTGGTAGCAAACTCTATCTAATAAGGACTAACTAATATATATGGATGGCTAAATGGAAGGGGGCTAAATTCTAAAGGAAACTGGGGATTAAACTGATTAAACTAAAGGCTTAAAAGCTTAATAAGCTGTCAATAAGCTGCTGCTGAAAAGCTGCTGCTTATTGCACTGCTTATGCTGCTGCTTGCAGAAGCTGCTGCTACTTTTAAAAGCTGCTGCTGCTGCTTTCTGGTGCTGCTGCCGCAAGCTGCTGCTGCTTATTAGCTGCTGCTTGCTGCTGCTTTTCGCTGCTTTTGCTTATTGCTTATCAATCTCTTATATTTATATATTATGAAACATGGAAAAAATGTAATTACAAGCAATAACACATCTCTAACATATAAAAATCTAATATTAAACATGTGTTAAATTATTTAAACACAAGTGTCCAATATTGGGGTTTTCTACATGGACACAAAGCACAACAAGGATACTTCTAATAGCTTCAAATGGACACAAAATGGACACAAATGGAGACACAACCATGTGGGCCATTCCTATGGGTTCAAAATAATCCTATATGCATGTAGGAATGAATTAGAGAAGAGATTATACCTCCCGGTTGATCAAATCTAAGAAAACTCCCCCGATACGACACCAACACGAAAAGACCTCCAAATGGACACGAACCAAAGCCAAATCCTTCCAAACTTGGCTAGCACCCTCTCTTCATGGAGTAGAGAAGAAATGAAGAAGATTTGGTGGAAGAAGGGATTGATTTGGAGATGAAATCAATGGTGGTTCCTCTCAAAATTTGGGGAAGAACAAGAGAGAAAATTTAGAGATAATAACAAATAAAATGATGTTCATTCCTACCCCCAATGGCCGGCCACCTATGGGTTGTTTGTCCCTATTTGCTAATGACCAAAATGTCCCCACTTGTCCTATTAATTAATATTAGGAATAGGTTTTAGGTTGAGGCTAAATTAGTCATGTTTTAAGTCTCTAATTAAACCAAACCTATCCATGAATAATTAGTTTAACACACTAACTAAAAATATTGTCATGTGGGCCATGTCTGACTAATCAGTGGGTCCCACTAGAGTCAAAGCTACCCCGGGTCTCCGATACAAGTCGGATTAAGTTGAAATTCGAACCAAACTCAAATAACCCTAAAATAATATCATAAATAAATAAATAATTCCAAAATTATTCTAAAGTGGAAAAAGACTAAAATACCCCTGTATTTGAAAACTGGAGGTGACAAATCTATCCACCTTAAAAAAATTTCGTCCTCGAAATTAAAACAAAGCAATCACAAAAAATACACATACAGAAAACAATCCCTCTCAAATACTTCCGAAAATGTTTTCAGCAAAAAAAAATCTCTTAGGGCACAACAACACTTGCAAATAAAAACTATTACGTTTTCGACACAGACACGAAACCAACACAAAATCACACCTATCAAAAGTCAAATCAACAATCACCAATACAAAAATAAATCAAAGAGGTCCAATGACCAAAATACCCTTAGGCTAGAAATGATACTGAAAATATCCTAATCACATGGTTAGGCACTAGGTCAAACAGTCTCTAGGATTTTACTGGTAAAATATCAAAATCACAAGTCATGGCTTAAAATTTTAAAATGATTAAAATCTCCAAAATCAAAACATAAATTAAATGACAATAATTAAATGACTAAAGTTATAAAATTTAAAATTACTCTCAATTAGAAACTGGGTGCTATAAGTCTATCCACCTTAGAAGAATTCATCCTCAAAAATTAAGGTAGTAGTGCTCCTTATAGGTCAAACATCCCACAAACAAAATCTCAAAATTATGCAGTTCGATAATCATATGCGTCTGTCCAGAATCATGATACTCAGAATCTCCGTCATGCTAGTGAGAAAGGCTACGATAAACACAGAGTCCTTGAGTAAGGTACATACCTCTAGAATCATGGTATTTAAAATTTTCGTATTGTCGCATACTTGGCAGCGAAAACCTTAAATTCCCACACCTGAAAAATATGTCCATAATCCGACTATATGTCCTCACGATGCATGCTAGCATGACCCTACAGGATTCTAAAATCTCATAATCGAGGCGACCTAGCCCATACGACTTATCTCAAAAGAAAAGCACATCACAAGAACAAAATTTTATCAAACGATCAAGGAACAAATGGAATCAAATTTTAAGACAGTTATAAGGAGGCAATGCGGAAATGAGATCGAAAGATTGGAACCTGCAATCTGCCCTGCTACTGCCTGAGTGCCCTCAACTGTCATGGCGAAAGCTCACCCCTGCTGGCCTCCCTAGCCTGCTGTACTCTGTCCTGGCCTGCCTGTCTGGCTACACGAGCAGCACAGTTCTTCATCTGGTGATCTGGAGCTCCACAGAATAAACAAACTCCCAGTCTCATCCTGTAAACCTCCCGGGTGTGCCCCATCTTCTTACAGAAAGCACACTGGATGGCCTGCCTCTTGCCCTGACCCTGCTGCTGGTCGACACGTGCTGGTGCCTGCAGAAGCTGTAACTGAGGCTGCTGCTGAAACTGCCTCTGCTGGAAGTGAGGGCGCTTCGCCGGCCCCGTACTGGAACTCACTCCAAGAACGTCGCTGCCCCTCTTCGACTTGAGGCCGAAGTCCTCCTCTGCTATCTATGCCTCCATCAGTATCTGCTCGAAGGTCGCATCGCGTCGCCCGAAAGTACAAGTACGAACCACATGAATAAGGCCCCTCCAGAACTTGCGGGCCTTATACCCCTCATCCTGGATCAGATCTGGTACAAACCTACTCACACGGAAGAACTCCGCTGCATACTCGTCCACCAACGAGTTCCCTTGCACCAATCCGACGAACTGGGCCTCCAGAGCTATCAGAGCCACATCGGGATAGAACTTCTCCTTAAAGAGCCGCCCGAAGTTCTTCCATGTCAAACTTCTCACTGATGCACGAGGATCTGTACGAAACCACGTCAAGGCGATGTCGAAGAACTGACTCACCGCAGCTGTGACCCATAGTCCTCTCGGAACCTCTACTAACTCCAGGCTCCTCTGGACGTCCTCTAACCAGTCATCTGCATACAGGATACACTCGGTACCCTTGAAGGCCCTCGGGTTCATCTTTCTGAAATCTAGACAAGTACCAGGCCTCTCCTAACTCTGCTGCTGAACTGGGGCACCCTGAACTATACCCGAGACTACCCTCTCAACTGCTGCCATCACCAGCTGGTACGAATTATCCATTCTCTGTCGTAACACTTCTGTCTGGCAGTATTGTACCTCGGCCTGGGCCCTCTGGGTCTGCAACATCTGTTGTAGAAGGGCCATCATCTGCTGTGCATCCGTCGGTAGCGGAGGCGGTGGTGGAAGAGTCTCAGGAATGACTATAGACGGTCCCGCTGTTGGAGGTAGAAAACCTCCTAGAACCATCGCTGCTACTCCTGCCTGAAGGGCAGGAACTGAGGTGGCAACTCCCTCAACTGCAGCTCCCTCAACCGGAGGTGGAAGTCATACAGGATCGGGCCTCTCCGGAACAGCACTAGATCCTGCTGCCTGAGAGTGAATAATCGTCATCCTAAGGATAGATTGAAACAAGGAGATCAATATGGCACATGATAAGGAATATCAAGGAAGGGCAATTGAATTCAATGCAAGAAGAGTTGTCATGGTAATCAAAAGATCAGAATTTTCTTAAAATGTAATTGAGTAACTCCTATCATATCCTAGATCCTATGTCCTAGTCGCAGGCTCGTAACTAGTACTCTAAGTCGAGCACCATTACGAGATCGCACTAATTGCGACATCGACCAGCGTGGGCCACCAAAAACGTATCACGACCCGTACCCTGATTAGGGGCATGAGCACGTGGTTACGTCCAGCCTACGTCGCAGAATCGACGGTAGAATGCTGTATAGGTCGTCTACAAAAACTATACTAAATAGTATAAAGGTACATGTACAGTATATACACTCCGAATGGAGGTGACATAGCAAATACAGTCTCAATCACAAGATAAAACTAAGGTAGATAGCACGGAAAGGAAATATGATAGATGAAAATAGGAAATAAGTTCAAGATCCAACACAAGCCCAAAGATATACACAACATCACAGGGTCACAAAATATAATATAGACTACTACAGTCTGAAATTACTAGCTGGATCGCAGTCCAGACAAGCCTAACTAAGCTAACTACTCTGGGAGTACAAAGTCTAGTGGCTCAACTAACAGGCCACAGTCCTGGCCTAAGTCTCCATCTGTCTCGACCCCATAGTAGGTCGAGCAGTCTGCCTGAGAAACATCTGTATATATCAACGGTATCCTGTCAGGAAAATGAGCAAGTACAAATACTAACAGTAGTTCCATATGAATTGACAAATTCTATAAGAGATAGTATAATGAAATATAAGACAAAGATATGGGAAGACTTGGGAGCTATTCGGAAGCCGAGCTACAACTGTAAACCAAACAAGGACCAGGGATGTAACCCTTCTTCCGAACAGAACCTAGCCTCCAATCAAGGTATAGCATAAGAGCATGTAGAACATGTGAAATACAAGTCAAAAACCAACAGAAATATATATCAGGATGTGACTATTAAATAGGACGACAATATATAGGATGACTTGGGAACTATTCAAAAGTCGAGTTACAACCCTTAAACCAAACAAGGACCGGAGTTGTAACCCTTCTCCCGAACAGAACTTAGCCTCCTATGATAAATAAATATAAAATATGCCTTGAATTATTAGAGCGTTATGTGATCGGCTTGGGAAACATGATCAGGCTTTCCATCTGACCGGCTATGAACAAGTGTACAACGGAGCAGGATAAGGCCGGCCACCATAGAAAGTTATGAACAAGTGGGGTCAGGCTTTATCCGTCGTGAGCGAGGGTATAGCTATGCACAAGAACAAGTACAAGTGTGAAGAACAAGTAGAAATTTTGATCACACAACCACTAATAACTCCCCATCCCCGAATAGTATAAAGGATCCAGACATGACACGTCATGACACGGAATTCCGTAAGAGGGTAGCAAGTCCCCGTAGAAATCGATGTCTATATAAGTACATGGAACAAGACAGAAAATGTACCAATATACCAAGTAATCCAGGAACATCATCTCATGTCATGATCCAACATATACTAGTCCGTGAACTATCGTGTCTGGAAATCAAGTAAGACACTACAACTTAATCGGATATAGCAGATATCAAGACAATGAAAACTATCAATGAATGTACTCGCCTGTGGTCCTGAGCTGATAAGGTGAACAGACACTCAGAGTAATCACAAACCTAAAGATGAGATACTATAAGTCAAACAGGGTTTAATAATGAAAGAAAAGCTAATCTAGTCATGATATGCAAGTCTAAGTCAAAACTAGGTCAAACTAAGTCACACCAAGCTAAACTAGGTTATACTGAGCCAAACTAGGTCACACTAGGACAACCAAGATCAAACAAGATCACAGGAAGTCAATCCAAGTCAAACTAGGTCAATCTGGGTCAAGGGTTGACTTACAGTTGACTTTTGGTCAAAAAGTCAACTCTGGTCAACTCTGATCAACCCTGAGTCAACCCTGGGTCAACCCTGGGTCAAACTAGTCAAATGTTGACTAATAGTTGACTTTTAGTCAACTGGTCAACTGTGGTTTAGTTTTGGGTCGATTCTAGTCATTATTAGGCTAAGTTTGGCTCGGTTGACTTTTGTTGACTTTTGGTCAAAACGGTCAATCGAGGTCAAAACTAGTCTAAGGACACTAATCCTAACCATTACCAACCAAGAGAACCTATTTCTAGCCACATATAGCAATCAGAAACCCAATACCTTATACTACCCAATATCCTAGCATTTACCCTTTACAAGGTATTCCCGATACCTTGTCCATTACAAAAGAAATCCCGCTAATCCTCAAGATACTAGCCTAGGCTCCTTAGGGTAGCTAGATACTATCCTATCTAAGGTTTATATACCAAGAAATTTGGGTTTCCTAGACATCTAGTCCATCTTATGGTCATGTTGGTCATCTCAACATTACCTTAGTGTATCGTCATGATACGCTATGATATCTTGACATATCACTCTCCTAACACTATCCAACCATACTAGCTCTATTAGGATACTAAGTTATCTAGTACACTCACTAAACACATCCAACTAGGTCCAAAACTCTCAAATCTAACATCTCGTATCCTAACATATAAGCTAACATCAACTAACAAATACCTAACAACTTGGTAGCAAACTCTATCTAATAAGGGATAACTAATAATATGGATGGCTAAATGGAAGGGGGCTAAATTCTAAAAGAAACTGGAGATTAAACGGATTAAAACTAAAGGCTTAAAAGCTTAATAAGCTGTCAATAAGCTGCTGCTTATTGCACTGCTTATGTTGCTGCTTTTGCTCACTCTTATGCTGCTGCTGCTTTTTTTAAAAGCTGCTGCTGCTGCTTTCTGGTGCTGCTGCCGCAAGCTGCAGCTGCTTATTAGCTGCTGCTTTCTGCTAATTTTTGCTGCTTTTGCTTATTGCTTATCAATCTCTATTATTATATATATTATATTATATATATATATATATATATTATATATATATATATAATTTTTTCAGGTATGATCTCCCCGAGCTCCCCCTTCCCCCTTCTCCCCTCTCCGTCGACATGGTGTCCTCCCCGGCGCTTCTAGCTGTCTCCTGCTCATCCCCTCCCCCTCATGCCTTGCCTTCCGCCGCGCATCCGCCGTGCTGGCTTGTAGCCTCGGCGGCTGCTCGGGGCTGTCAGATCTCAACGTCGCCCCGTGCTCGTCGACGTCCGCTGAAGCGCACTCGGGCTAGCCCTCGACCACCCCTTCGGCCTCGCGTCGCTCCTTCGCCTGACCTCCCCCCCCCCCCCCCATCCGGCTCAGTGCCCAGGGTGGACTGCAGAGCAGCTTTGGCTGATGGAGCGCAGCCGTACGGCCCCGGCCGTCGCCCCTGCTGCACTTCTTCCCCTCCGACACGGCTGCAGCTCCATCGCCCGCGCAGGCTGCGGGTCAAGCGGCCTCTGCCCGGAGGGCCAGCCCCCCCTCGAGAGCTGTGGACGCCAACGTTTCTAACTCCCTCCCGCCCTCGGGAGCTGGGGAGCACGTGGCTCCCTTGGGCACTGGGAAGCACGTGGCTCCCCGCAGTCTCCTGTCCCCCCTCGGGACCAGTGGAAGACTTGCGCGCGGTCCAGCTGACGGATAGGACCTTCACTTGGCGCAGTCTAGAGGATGGCCACGTGCCTCCTGTTAGACTTTCTCCTGTGCGCAGTCTAGAGGATGGCCGCGTGCCTCCTGTTAGACTTTCTCCTGTGCGCTGTCTAATGGATGGCCACGTGCCTCCTGTTAGACTTTCTCCTGTGCGCGTTCCAGGCCATGGCGCTGCCCTCTTTCAGAGTGCGGGTATCCTACGTTGCGCTCCTCATGCCAAGGTCCCCCTTGTGCGCAGTCTGAGCCCCCCCACCCCCCCCCCCCCCCCGCGTCAGTTTGGCGCAACCCGAGGAGACCTCCTCACACCCCCTGGCGCTATCGGGGCATTCTCCCCCGTGCCTCTTAGCGCAATCCGGGGTCTCTTCCCCCCCCCCCCCCGCCTACTAGCGCTGCTTGGTGCTTCCTCTCCCAGCCTCTTAGTGCACCCCGGGGTTCCTCCCCCCAGCCCTTCGGCACAATCAGGGTTCGCGCAACCCGGGGCCCCCATCGTGTTAGCGCAATCTGGCACCATCCCCTGCTCGGTCTTATCTCGGAGCTGCTCTCCCGTCTTGGCTCCCCCTGCAGCCTCCCTTACCGCCCCCTCTGCATCGACCCTCCCTGGTTCCGCGGCCGGCGCTTCCTACGCCGAGGCTCTTAGGCCGGATCGGAGGCAGCGTTCCCCTTCGACGTCGGCTGAGATTCTTCTTCCGGACCTTAAATTCCCGCCTCCTTTCGATGGTGCACCCATCCGGGTTCCCTTCGCCTCGTCAGAGATCCATTCCCTATCCTCCTCCTTTTCTAAGTCGTTCATTCTCAAATTCGGCTCCGGATGCCCGAAGATCCCCATTGTCTCGGCAGCGGTCGCTGGATGGGGCCTCTCTGCTGACTTCCGGGTAGCTCCTCTCGACCCCAAACATATGCTCCTTCACCTCTCTTTCGACTCGGACTTCGCGATTGCCCGGGCTAAGGGCACAGTCAGAATGGGTACGCAGATCGCTAAAGTGGTCAAATGGTCTCCCGAATTCAACCCAAAATTTGACTCAACAATCATCTCTACCTGGATCACCCTCCCCAACCTTCCCCTGGTCTGCTTCCCCGCAGCCGCCCTCAAACGAATCGCCAGCTCCTTCGGGACCCTGGTTGCCATTGCGGAAGAAACTCGCAACCTCTCCAAGTGCAACTACGCAAAGATATGTGTGGAGCTAGACCTTGCTAACGACCCACCCAAACTCATAGAGATAGAGCTCAGAGACACATCCCACAGTCAGGAACTGATTTACGACAACAACATTATCTTCTGTAAACACTGTCAGATGAGTGGCCATCAAATACAGCACTGCTTCCGCGCTCATCCCGAACTAAAAAAGAAAATCCGGTGCACCCCACGTATGCCGACTGCTCAAAACACCCCGCCACCATCATCCACAAATCGAATCCCGACCCCCTCCATCAGACCGATGTCAGACTCTCTCCCACCCCCAGACATCTGCCACAACCAGTCGGGCTATCGTCCCTTTCAATCCCTCCATCCTCGCACTCCACAATTCGTTCGAACTTCTGTCAGACACCCCTTCCGATGAAGCACACAGAGAGCTTTGTATCCCCCCTCCCATCACCACCGGCCAACAAGAGTCCCCCAAGATCAGCGGACACCCAAACGTCGATCACACCCAAATCATCAAACTCAACCTGAGATCACCACACCTTTCCCCCACGAGGCCTCCCACTCCACCCTACCTCCCGATAACCGTTCACAACAACCGGGAAAGGTCGCGTCGTCTAGCTGCTCAGAGCAGGTCGAGGCAATTCGGGCAGACCCAGAGCCTCCTACCCCCACAAAGGTCGCTCAGACCTCTCACACCCACATCTTAACCGACAGATTTTGGCAGGCCAAGGAAGCTGGGTTTCTGGATCGTGCCAACCTCTTTTGTGCCCTGGAAGATCAGGACAACGACTCACTCACCAATGCGGTCGCAGAAGGAAGCAGCGATCAAGACCGGCCAATCAATGAGTCAGGAAGCAACGGACCCATTAGCGCCCTGACCAAAAAAAATACATCCAAGAAGAATAAAAATAAACAAAAGCAGATGACGGCAAGGACTACCAGGTCCGCCTCGAAGCACAACCAACCCCACCCCTTTTCTCCATCTGATGCTTAACATCATCTCCTGAAATGTCAGAGGGCTCGGGAACAAATCGATGATGAACAGAATTGTCAGCCTCAAGAAGACTCACCGTATTGACCTCTTAATCATTATTGAACCAAAAATCCTTCAAAAAAGACTTAAAGCCACTCAACTTAGGTTAGGCTTCCCGCACGCCATCGCGGGAGGCAACGACATCTGGATTTTTCTTGCTCAAGACTTCCAATTTGGCACCATCCATGACTCTCCCCAGGCTCTTACTTGCTGGGTTGAACACCTCGGCTCTCAAGTCCTGTTCCGTCATCTCCTCTATTCATGGCAGTTGCGACATCCCTGTGCGCAGACTGCTCTGGGCAGACCTCTTGAGGATTCAGCCGCAAGGACTGCCTTGGCTTTGCATCGACGATTTCAACACGGTTGCTTGTATCGAGGAGAAGTCCGGTGGCCGTCCCCCCCAAGCCAGCCATGGATGATTTCAACAACTTTACCTTTCACGGGAACCTCACCCCAATCTCCTTCCTCGGCAGTACTTTCACCTGGTGCAACATGCAAGAAGCCCACAGGCGACAGTATTCCCGACTTGATCGGGCGATGATCAACGACGGATGGTCCGACATGGGTCTGATCATCAATCTCTTCCATCTCAACTCCACCGAATCGGATCACTCCCCTCTTCTTGTCCAAATCAGAAGCAATCACACCGGCAACAAGAAAGCTTTCCGCTTCCTCAACTTTTGGCGTCATCACCCACAATTTCAGAACATCGTTGCTTCGACATAGAATTCTGTCTCGGACATTGACCCCATGACCCGGATGGCGTCTAAGCTCAAAGCCACTCGTAAGGCCCTATCATCTTGGAGCAAAGAGGCTTACGACGACATCTTCCAGGCCATTCGCGAGGCGGAGGACGACGTCACCCGCACGGAGTCCACTTTTGCCATTTCCAACTCCCCGGAGACCCGCTCATCCTTAAACCTAGCCAAAGCTCTTCTTAAATCTAGGCTGAGAGTGGAGAATGAATTCTGGAAATAAAAAGCCAGATTGACCTGGGACACCGTTGGTGACCGCAATTCCAAGTTCTTCCATGCTTGCGTTAAAGGACGCAGGAACAAATTAAAATTACACCGGATTCTCAACGACAATGGCAACCTTATCGACGACCAGGCCGGGATCCAGGTCGCAGTCGTGAACTTCTTCTCCAGCCTATTCACCAAGGAGCGGGTCGCTAGAGACGAGACGCTATTGTCGGTCATCCCCTCCCTCATTACCGATCATGACAACGAGACTTTGCTGGCCACCATTTATGAGGAGGAGGTCAAAGCAGCGGTCTGGTCCATTAACGAGCACAGTTCCCCGGGGCCTGATGGGTTTCAACGGTGTCTTCTTCAGAGCTTGCTGGGACATTATTAAAAATGACTTAGTTTAAGTCACTATTGCCTTTCTCCAAGGGGCCAGATACCCTAATTCAATCTCCTGCGCCAACATCATCCTTATCCCCAAAAAAGACAATCCGGAAACCTTTAAAGACTTTCGTCCGATCAGCCTTTGCACCTTCACCAACAAGATCATATCCAAGATTATCGCCAATCGGATGTCCGATCTTCTCCCCAAGATCATTTTCGAAGAGCAAAACGGGTTCGTTAAAGGCCGCAATATTACTGGCAACATACTTCTTGCACAAGAGATGATCACGTGCATGAAGTTCCCGTCGAGGGAGGGGAACGTTGCCATCAAACTTGACATGGAAAAAGCATACGACCGCCTAGACTGGCAATTCATGATCTAGGTGTTCAGGGCCTTTGGCTTCTCCGAAACATGGATTGACATCGTCTTCAGATCTATCAACAATGCGTGGTTCTCCACCATGATCAACGGCCAGGAGGCGGGTTTCTTTCGTTCTACTCGCAGGGTTAGACAGGGGGATCCGCTCTCTTCCACCATTTTCATTATTGCGGTCGAAGCTCTCCGCAGAAGCCTCAACAGCATGCCCGGTATGGCCGGTTTCAACCACTTCTACACCACCATCGGATGTCCTCTTATCACTCACCTGGCCTACGCGGACGATATCCTCATCTTCTCCTCTGGAGACAGCGGTTCGATAGAGGTCGTCTTGAGCACGATCGCCAGATACACCAACTGCTCGGGTCAGCGTGTCAACAACAACAAGAGCGTCATCTACACGCATCACAAAGCAGACAGAACCCACTCCATCCTGCTCGCCAACAAGACCTCTTTCAGAACGGCCTACCCCCTTCATTTACCTCGGTTGCCCGCTGGTGTACGGCAGGGCCAACTTCGGCATATACGACCACCAAGCAGACAAGATCCGCAAACTCATCACAGGATAGCACAACGTAAACTTATCCCTAGGAGGCAAAACTATCCTCATTAAACACGTTTTATCGTCCATCCCGATGTACATTCTGGCCATTTGCTCTCCCCCTATGAAGGTGCTCCACTCTCTTGAATCTCTCTTCGCTAAGTTCTTCTGGGGTCAGAGCGACGGCAAAGACAAACATCACTGGGCCGGTTGGGAGACGATGGCCAAACCCACTGGAGAAGGTAGTCTGGGCTTCTGCAGACTCGTCCACATCGTGGATGCATGCTCCTCTAAGCTATGGTGGAAGTTACGCACCGAGACCTCCTTATGGACAAAGTTCATAAGAGCCAGATACTCTAGATTCTCCCATCTGTCGGAGGCTAACACTAACAATAGATTCTCGTCATCTTGGCACCGTATTACTCGGGGCCGCACCACCGCTGAACCTCTGATCCATCTCCAATTGGGGGACGGCAGCTCCCTGGCCTGTCGGGAGCGGTGGTTAGGAGCAGAGATCATTCAGCCCAACATTCTTACTCCTCAGGGGTGCACCATTAGAGACCTATGGGAGGGCAGTTCCGGTTGGAATTGGAGGAAGGTCAGAGATTGGCTTGGTCATCCGGCGGCCACCAGTCTTCTTGCTACGAATATGCGGATTTTCGACACGCCCGACTCTTGGAGATGGTCCCCTAACCCTAGTGGGACATTCAGTTTGGCTTTCGCCAGACGTATAGCCAGAGGCAGCGAGGTGCTGAACATGGTCTATGCCAAATTTTGGCAGGCTTGCATCCCCATCAAATGGTCCATCCTCATCTGGCGCGCTCTTCGCCGCAAGATTCCGACAGACGACACCATCGGATCATTGGGATTCAGCCTCGCCTCCAGATGCCGCTGCTGCAAGGAGCACAATTTGGAATCCGCTGAGCACGTCCTTCTTTCGGGGAGCTGGCCACAGGCACTTGGTCCAAGCTTCACCATAGGCTTAGTATGGGCCAACCGACTGGGGGCTTCTACGATCTCTTGGCATCCTGGTCCCGTTCCCACGGGCATCAGATCGTAGCAGCCGCTGGCATTTGGGTTCTTTGGAAAAACAGGAACAAATTCCGTTATGAAGGGCGCCAACTCCCCCCTCCTCAGTTGTTCAGAGAAGTCATCAGACAATGCTTCAAAGTGAGGAGGCGTTGCTCTCACGTCTCCAACTTGTTCTGGGAGACCCTGGCCTAGGCCACTTCTTCCCCCCCTTTTTGTTTGCGTGTGCATTTCGCGCCTTTTGTTTTCTGTTTTTTGGTCGCGTTAGCGCGCTTACTTGTATAGGCTTCGGCATTTTGCGCCTATATTTTCAATAAAAGTCTGCTTTCCTAATATATATATATATATATATATATATATATATATATATATATATATATATATATATATATATATATATATATATATGTACACATTCAATAATAAAAATACTTGTATATATATTATGAAACATGGAAAAAAATGTAATGACAAGCAATAACACATCTCTAACATATAAAAATCTAATATTAAAATATGTATTAAATTATTTAAACACAAGTGTCCAATATTGGGGGTTTCCCACATGGATACAAAGCACAACAAGGATACTCCTAATAGCTCCAAATGGACACGAAATAGACACAAATGGAGACACAACCATGGGGTCATTCCTATGGGATCAAAATAATCCTATATGCATGTAGGAATGAATTAGAGAAGAGATTATTCCTCCTGGTTGATCAAATCTAAGAAAACTCCTTCCGATACGACACCGACACGAAAAGACCTCCAAATGGACACGAACCAAAGCCAAATCCTTCCAAACTTGGCTAGCACCCTCTCTTCATGGAGTAGAGAAGAAATGAAGAAGATTTGGTGGAAGAAGGGATTGATTTGGAGATAAAATCAATGGTGGTTCCTCTTAAAATTTGGGAAAGAACAAGAGAGAGAAAATTTGGGGATAATAACAAATAAAATGATTTTCATTCCTATCCCCCTATGGCCGGCCACCTATGGGTGGTTTGTCCCTATTTGCTAATGACCAAAATGCTCCCACTTGTCCTATTAATTAATATTAGGAATAGGTTTTAGGTTGTGGCTAAATTAGTCATGTTTTAAGTCTCTAATTAAACCAAACCTATCCATGAATAATTAGTCTAATGCACTAACTAAAAATATTGTCATGTGGGCCATGCCTAACTAATGACTGGGTTCCACTAGAGTCAAAGCTACCCCGGGACCAAAATACCCCTGTTCTTGAAAATTGGGGGTGACAACTGTCGCTATCAATTCGGTCGGGACCGATAGGTCGAGATCGATCGAATCGATCGAATGGGAACGATTGAATTAAGATCCATTCCCCGTTATGAAATGGCTTCTTCGGAACCAAGTCCCATATTCAGCGGGTTGCGCCTCGAGGATAGACTCTGCGGCTGAGTCGGGAGAGACCTTCCGTTGCTCTGCTTTTCATGCCGCAATTACTTCTTTGGCTTTGGTTTTCTGAATGTATTTTTGTGAATGTTTTCGATGGTTTTCATGGCTTGCGTTTTGAACTTCGCATTCGTATCGAATTTTCTTGAATAACACAGTTTTTTAATCAGTTGCTTGTACGATTTCAGGTGATCGTATAGGCAACGTCTAGCGCGGCCAACCAGTTTCTCGCCCCAAGTAAATACTAAGGTGAGTAACTGACCTCCTTCGTCTCGACCCTCTATTTTAAAATGAGAACTCGGGTAATGATATCAAATTTGAATGATTCGCTTGAAAAATACAAGTCCTATGTTCTAGAAGAGAAAAGATGAGATATGTAGAAAAGAGAGAAAATTATTTCAGGCCTGCAAAACAACCAAGTAAATGGATCAATTACATAACAAGCCCCATCGATACCCTAAAATATATCTTGTTAACTTATCATGGTCATGGACAACTTGTCGACAAGGGCGATGGTTTCTTCGAGCGGCAACCCGGGGCCACGGGACCGACTCGGCCTAGGAAGAAACAAGTTATAGCCGAGCTGGGTAATAGGCAATCGGTAATACGGGGACTTGCACTGGAGCTCGCTACTTGCGTTACAAGGGTCCCGTTTACCAGGATATATCCAGGATGGCTAGTTAATGCCGGTGACCTCCACATTAAACACTTGATATAAATTGTTATCAACTAACAGGGAAGTTGTTGGTAAGTTTTATGTTGCACGGCAAGCTCTGTCGAGGAAAATTTTGGTGTAACTTACTTGGCTTACGTTTTGTTAAAAAGCTCCGTATGAAAATATCTAGGATGGTGAGAAAGATCACTAAAAGCAAGTCGTATAATTTTTATCTAATTCTTGAAACAAATAGGAGCCTGGAAATTAATTAGCCACTCGCCAGTACATGTTGATTGTGCTGATCCTCGCTCTCTCTATAGGTACGATAAATCGGGAGAATCGTGCCGCGTGAAGGAAGGCAACGCTCGTGTGTTTTGAAGCTTTGTCCGTGCGGTCGAAGCTTAGACCCAATCCCTTTGAAGTCTCTACTGTTGAAGATCAGAAGACAGATGGAGCGACTTCCCACCATCCCAGGTGGTTTTATAATACTGGTTGTATAATCAATGGATAAAATGTATAGAATGGCTATCTTATCGACGCTCATTTTGTAATGGAGTCAGTTTGTAAAAAGCCCACGCGATGCCTTTGTATTGAGTATGTAAAATGATGTTCATTATCAATAAAGCTTAAGTTTCCTTCTTTATAATGTGTGTTTAATTTACTCTGCGTATTCTCTTATTGTTGTGTTTCGGATAACCTTATGACTATGCCTTGTGCGAGCGCAATTTAGGTTCGCACGTCATCACGCCCGGGGGACGACTATCGATTCTACGGAATTGGGGCATGACATAATGGTATCAGAGCACGGCTTTACGTCCTTGGCCTCCAGTGTCGAGTTTTCAGTCTCAAAATCGTTGGTCTCGTGTCGATGAGATATGTCATTCCATACGAGTGAGTTCGTAATAACTTTTGTGACTAATGTATTTTGCCTTCAAAAATTCCAGAAGGCACCGTGATGAACGTGGCGGCGAACGAAGAAAGTGCTTCGAGCGGCTTGAGTAGCTCGAGGCCCGGACCCTCTAACGATGCCATGGAACGGATGTTGCGTATGCTGGAGGCGCAACAACGACAAGCTGAGGAGAATCAACGCTAGAATGAGCAACATTGACGGCAGACGGAGGCACGCCAGACTCAGTTCGCGGCCCGATTCGATGCATAATTCAAGTTGCAGCAAAAGCAACTCGATACTCTTCAGCAGATCGTTCAGACAGTTATGGCCAACAACAACTCAGCAAAAATCCATGCTATAACCGAGCCTGCGGCCAGACAAAGTGAAGTCGAACCGGAGGTACCCGAGCCTCTATCTGCAGCACCGAGAAGTTCCAACTTTAAGGTGTCAAAATTTAGCAAAAGTTTCCGCACTTCCTTCTGCGTTACTGAAGACCCTTTGTGGCGATCGATTGGTTGGAGGAGTTGGAAGACCGGTTCGAGCTTCTGGGCATCGATGAGTCCAAGAAAGTCGTATGCGCTCAACTTCTACTCCGATTGAACGCGCACGACTGGTAGGCCGTGCAAAAGCGGGCGATCAGACGTGACGACGAGACAGCAGCAATTTCTTAGGCTATCTTCCGAAAGGCATTCGAGATCGAGTACCACCCTGCAGCCGTTCGACAAGAGAAGAAAAATGAATTTATACAGCTAAGGCAAAGGAATATGACGGTACGGCAGTATACAGTAGAGTTCAACAAGTTAGCCAAATTTGTTGGAGAATTCCTGCCCTCCACGGAGAGTCGTGCTCGATGGTTCGAAGTGGGTTTACGACCATCTATTTAAGCCCACGAGTCTGTTCCGTAATACAAAACGATGGGGGAGTCTCTCAACCACGCCCTCCGCCTTGAACACCAATACCCTCCAGGTGCTGCCGGCGCTGTGCATACATACAATCACAAACGCCCTAGTCATGTGGGAGGAAACAATATGACCAAGCATCCAAACAATGGGCAACAAGGCGGATATCAAGGGCATGATCCACGGCCTTACTGCAACCGATGATACTATGTCGGTCATACTATCAACGACTGTCGGATACCAGAGGGTGGATGCTGGAACTGTGGTAAGATGGGCCACATTCGTTCTAATTGTCTGACCAGAAGGCTGAATCCAATGGCGCCCTAACAGCAGCAATATCGTCCAAGGAACCAGGGTCCAACGACTCGAGCCCACCAACCCGCACCGCAAAGTGCCCAAGACCGTCGCCCCAATGCCTAGGGCCGTATTGTAAAGACCCTAATTTTGGGACTTTTTATTATTATTTATTTTATATGATTAGATGATTGTATATTTATTGTATTGCATTTTCTTATTAATTATAATTATAGATGTACTTTTCCGTGTCTTTGATTCTTGGAGCACAAGACTTGTCCATCTCTCGAAACGTCCTTCATGAGTTTTGTAGTAGACAGGATGACCTTCAATTTCGCATATCATGTCCCATCCAAATTTATCCCCTAGTATTCTTTTGGCTTCGCACAATTTTGGGTCAATTTAGGCCATTTGAGTATTTACCGTAATTCTAGACCGAACTTCCAACTTGAGTGCATGACTCGACATCAAACAAAAACCAGTTGACTCAATATATGGTTTTGACCCATTTTTGAGTCTACGACACACATGCCAAGGTTGTGCCACTCAGTCGAGTCTCCATGTGCTATTTAATTGCGAATGGCACAAGTGGATTATTGGTTGACTCTTAGAGTTCGATTAAATTAGAAAATACATTTGGACCCTAACCTAGCCAACCCCACATGGTAGGAAGCCATGTTAGGGTGCCATGACAGTATATTTATTATGGATTTATTTTGGGATGTAATACAATCAAATAGATTTATATAGAATTTTGTACATATATGATTATATTTATAATAGCCTAATACCATATTTATTTATGGCCTTAGTCATGGATAAGTTAGAGATGCATATCGACTAGGGATTTTAGCACGGATAATGTAGTCGTGTACTTTGACTAGTCTAATAGCCACGTTAGAGAAGGTCGAGCCATAGGTGTGTTCTAACTAGAAAAACCAGGCAAAGTTGTGACTTAACCCCCCACCGACGAATTAGTTATTTATTAATTAGATATATTGATTTTTAGATGATCCGGTTGTACCCAATCAGCCGAACTGGGCCCAACCCAATTCCAAGACCATGTAGGCCTGTAGTGGACCAAAGATGACCATATAGGCATATTTTATGTGTGTGCAAATATTTATTAAATTATTTTAGAAATTGATATTGTATTTCTAATTATTTTTATTGTACAAAAATTTGTATTTTTATTATTAAATAATGTTTTATAAAAATTGTACAATTTTTTGGACCCAAATAAGGGTGTGTCGTAAAGTTCACCGATTGGGACAATTTTTATTATTTTATTATTATTAATGTTATTTTATGGAGATTAAATAAACATGTTCATTCTATTTAGATATTATTATTATTATTATTAAATTGATTTATTGTAAATTTAAGTTATATATATATATGTAGATATGTTTAATTATATTAAATATTTGATAGATAACATTTAGAATTTTATTTGGATTTAAATTGATTTATAGGTGTGTATATATAGATATTTACACATATATAGGTATGTATAGGTTAATAAGAAAAGAAAAAAAAAAGAAAAAAAACCAAAACTCGCAAGATTTTGGAAACCAAAATCTCGCGAGATATAAATCCCCCAAAACACGATCAACAGCAGGCCGAGCCCCCCTTTGCAAACCGACCCATTGTGTATATATATATCGAAAAAAGGGGGAAAACAAACCAACCCTACCCTCGCCACAGCATCCCCGACCACCTGCACATCCATGCGCCACCGCGCGGTCACCAGGGACCGCCGGAGGTCGGACACCATTTTGATCCGAAATTACCGTTTTCGGTGCAAAGCGGGTCCAACGGCGGACACCGTTTTGATCCGAAATTACCGTTTTGCCCCTGTATCCAGAATTGGACTTAAGGACAGGCAATCCTAGCTAATTTGACTAATCTGAAAATGTTGATAACATCTATTACAGCTTCTGGAGGCAGTTGTGAGACTTGAACTTTTTGACTTGTTGATTGGCGATATATTGTTGGTTCTCCGTACAACCCTCAGGCAAGTACACCTTGCCAAAATTTACAGTACTTACATGCTATTCTATACTGCTATTCTTTTGTGTCTCACTTGGTATATATTTCTCTTTCGCTTCATATCATGGATACTTTCTAGTTTTACGTGCACGTAGATTATTATTCTTTCTTTTCTCTTGTTACTAGCCATATATTTTCTATCGTGTTCATGTCTAGTGATAGTATTGCTTAGCCTCTGTTGTGTCCCTTTGACATAATTGAGATGGACTTGACTTGTTGACATCTTGACTTGACTTGACTCGTAGTTCTAGGCAAGGACCTTGTGATAGACGATGACTATACTTGACTACTCTCTGTTGTGAGCCCCTACTGAGCTACGATAGAGATCTACTATAGGTTGTGAGCCTCCACTGAGCTGTGATCTACAGGACCGTGAGTCCCCACTGAGCTGCGGTTTACTCCGATTTATTCTTAGTCATGTTTATCAGCACGATTCTCGACGACATGCCATTTTTTTATATTTTACTCTTGTACTACTCTGTAATCTTTATTTCTTGTACTATTTTCTATCCTTCCATGCATGTTAAAACTGTTAAAGTAGGCATGTATATTATGTGTCTTGCTAGTCATCTGAGGACCTGGTGATCTCTTCAGGTATTAGTTGATGGCACGGTACACTGATGGACGAGGTTTGCTACACCGAGATTTCAGGTATACCTAGTGTGTTATTATCATATCTTTCGTATTTTGATTTTGTCCTATATTTGATAGTCGTTGTTATTATAGCTAGTCTTTTACAAGCTTCATTTTTATCTAGCTTGTTCATGATGAATGTGTTATTGGGGATCCACTCTAACATATTTATCTATTCTAGAATCAGTGTATCATAGCCTGATCAGCCTTACTGCACTTGATTTGTCATACTTATCATTATTATGTGGATTGAGATATAGTTAATCTAGAATAACCAGACAGCTTATACGTATTCGAGCTGGGCTGGAGTCCTCTCGATGCGTAGCTGGCATGTATATGTATCCTGGTCCTACGTATTTTAGGACTGGGACATTACACGTGTCTACGCCATGACCCGAGATGAAGTGCTTGCATCAGATACAATAGTGTCAGGTATACTAAATTTCAATAATGTGCCTGCTCGTGTGTTATTTGATTCAGGCGCTTCGCATAGTTTTATATCGGCGGACTTTGCCGTCGAACACAAATTTCCTATAATCTCATTAGATCTCGACCTTAGTGTAAGTACACCTTCGGGCACACCACTACTCACAAATTTAGCCTACGACGACGGGATTATCTGTATCAGCGGTTAAAAGATCGGCCTTGACATGAAGGACTATGATATCATTCTGGGAATGGATTGGCTCGGGTCGTGCAATGCAACCATCGACTGCGCCAGAAAGACGGTCACCTTCCGTATACCAGGAGTGTCTGAATTCTGCTTTTAGTGTGGTGAGGCGTCATCGACCTGCATACTGATCTCGGTAATTTCTGTTTGGAGGATGCTGCATTCTGGGTACGAAGGCTATTTGGCGTCCGTTCGAGACACGCGATAGGATGGTGCAAACGCGGGTCAGACCGACGTTGTGGCAGAATTTCCCGATGTGTTCCCGGACGAGCTACCCGGCATGCCCCCCGACCGAGAAATTGAGTTCGGCATTGATACATTTCTCAATACTCGACCGATTTCCAAGGCCCCGTACAGAATGGCCTCCGTCGAGCTGAAGGAACTCAAGGTCCAGTTACAAGAGTTGCTCGACAAAGGGCTTATTAGGCTTAGTGTTTCACCATGGGGAGCGCCCGTGTTGTTCATAAAAAAAGGATGGGTCCATGCGTCTGTGCGTCGATTACCGATAGCTGAACAAGGCCACCATCCAAAACAAGTATCCATTGTCCCGCATAGACGACTTATTCGATCAGTTACAAGGAGCCTCGGTATTTTCGAAGATTGATCTCCGCTCGGACTATCATCAACTTAATATCAAGTCAGACGACGTGCAAAAGTCAACCTTTCACACTCGGTACGGCCACTACGAGTTCCTGGTGATGCCATTCGGCCTAACAAACGTCCCTGCCGCCTTCAAGGATCTGATGAATCGAGTATTTCGACCCTTTCTTGATAAATTTGTGGTAGTCTTTATAGACGATATTCTCGTCTACTCGAAGGACAAGGCGCAGCATGCAAAACATCTGCGGATCGTGCTCCAGACACTTCGAGAGAATCAGTTGTATGCAAAGCGGAGTAAGTGCAAATTTTGACTGAGCAGCGTATCATTTCTTGGTCACATCATTTCGTCCGAAGGCATTGCAGTCGATCTGAAGAAAGTGGAAGCTGTTGCTGATTGAAAGCGGCCTGCGTCTGCTAGTAAGATTCGAAGCTTTCTTAGTTTGGCGGGATACTATCGACGCTTCGTGAAAGACTTCGCGAAGATTGTATCGCCTTTGACTCGCCTCACTCAAAAGGGAGTCGTGTATGAGTGGTCGGATGACTGTGAAGCTTCCTTCCAGGAGCTAAAATAGCGACTAATTTCGGCCCCTATACTTGCACTTCCGGATGGGCCAGAGGTTTTTTAGATATTCAGCGATGCTTCAGGCCAGAGCTTGGGATGTGTGCTCATGTAGCGAAATAAGGTGATATCCTTCGCCTCCTGACAGTTGAAGCCGCACGAGACGAACTATCCTACGCACAACTTAGAGTTAGCGGCAATTGTGTTCGCGTTGAAATTGTGGCGTCACTATCTATATGGCATGGCGTGCACGATCAATATCGACCACAAGAGCCTCAAGTATCTCTTCACCCAGAAGGAATTGAACTTACGACAGAGGTGTTGGCTCGAACTGATCAAAGACTATGACTTGACGATCGACTACACTCCGAGCAAGAAAAATATTGTGACGGACGCTCTGAGTCAAAAATATCTTGCCTCGCTATCCATCAACCGCAGACTACTACGAGATCTAGAAGAAATGGGTATCAACCTCCGGGTTCGATTCATGGATGTACGGTTGGCGCAACTGCAGTTAGAGCCGAGTTTGCTGGAAAAGATCAAGACCGCTCAGAAGGATGATCCATACCTGAAGAAAATACACGATCGAATTTCAACAGGTAGTGCGACCGACTTTGCGAAATATAAGACCGACGTGTTGAGATTGAATGGCCGACTATGTGTTCTGGATGATTCAGAACTACGAAAGGAGATATTGTCGGGGGCGCATTATGCAAAATATACCTTGCATCCAAGCAGTACCAAGATGTATAAGGTCCTCCGTACGACCTTCTGGTGGCACAGGATGAAGAGAGACGTGGCGCTCTTAGTGTCACAATGCATGACCTGTCAGTAGGTGAAAGCTGAGCATCAGAGACCGGGCGAGGAGATGCAGAACCTTGCTATTCCAGAATAGAAATGGGATCATGTCACTATGGACCATATTGTTGGCCTGCCGAGGACACCACGGGGGAACGACACCATCTGGGTCATCGTCGATCGACTAACCAAGTCAGCATACTTCATAGCCATTGAAGTTACTTGGAGCGTCGACCGCCTTGCTTAGATCTACGTTGACGAAATCGTTTGGCTGCACGGAGTACCAGTATCTATCATCTCGGATCGAGATGGATGATTCGTGTCACGCTTCTGGGGTAGTCTTCAGTCAGCAATGGGGACCAAGTTGCAGTTCAGCTCAGCTTATCATCTTCAGACCGACGGCCAAACAGAGCGGATGAATCATATCCTCGAAGATATGTTACGACTTTGTGCGATCGACTTAAAGTTAAGCTGGGACGTCCATCTACCGTTGGCGGAATTTGTATATAATAATAGCTACCAGTCCAGCATCCAAATGGTGCCGTATGAAGCTTTATAAGGCCGGAAGTGCAGATCGCCCATTTGCTGGGATGAAGTCGGGAAACGACAGATACTCGGCCCGGAGCTGGTGGAACAGACTGTGGAAAAGGTCAAGCTAAATCAGAAAAGACTGAAGATTGCACAAAGTCGACAAAAGAGCTATGCAGATACCCATCGAAGACCACTTGAGTTCCTGGAGGGCGATCACGTGTTCCTGAAGGTGACGTCTATGCGAGGTGTTACCAGATTCGGTGTGAAGGGAAAATTGAGTCCAAGATTTGTAGGCCCTTTCGAAATATTGAAGCGAGTCGTCCCAGTAGCTTACAAAATCGCTTTGCCAACGGCGCTTTCGGATGTACACGATGCCATCCACGTATCTCAGTTGCGGAAGTACGTACATGATCCGAACCATGTAGTAGATTTTGGTCAGCTGAATCTGAAGGCGGACTTGTCATATGTCAAAGAGCCAGTACAAATATTGGAGTACAAGGATAAACTTCTCCGTAACCGTGCTATTCCTTTCGTTTGCGTCCTCTGGAGAAACCACTCGATCGAGGAGTCGACGTGGGAGCTTGAGTCAGAAATAAAGGAAAAATTTCTTTCATTATTCTCGTAGAGGTAGGTTCTATTCTTAAGTTTCGAGGACAAAACTTTTTCTTAGTTGGTTTTGGTGTAGTGCCCCGTCCCTATATCGTGCCCCGTTCTCCGTCCACGGGGTGCGCAAGAAAGGAACATTGTCGCTATTAATTCAGTCGGGACCGATAGGTCGGGATCGATCGAATCGATCGAACGGGTACGGTTGAATTAAGATCCATTCCCCGTTATGGAATGGCTTCTTCGGAACAAAGTCCCATATTCAGCGGGTTGCGCCTCGAGGATAGACTCTGCGGCTGAGTCAGGAGAGACCTCCCGTTGCTCTGCTTTTCATGCCGCAATTGCTTCTTTGGCTTTGGTTTTCTGAATACGTTTTTGTGAATGTTTTTGATGGTTTTTATGGCTTACATTTCGAACTTCGCATTCGTATCAAATTTCCTTGAATAACACAGTGTTTTAATCAGTTGCTTGTATGATTTCAGGAGATCACGTAGGCAACGTCTAGCACGGCCAACCAGTTTCTCGCCCCAAGTAAATACTAAGGTGAGTGGCTGACCTCCTTCGTCTCGACCCTCTATTTCAAAATGAGAACTCGGGTAATGATATCAAATTTGAATGATTTGCTTAAAAAATACAAGTCCTATGTTCTAGAAGAGAAAAGATGAGATGTGTAGAAAAGAGATAGAATTATTTCAGGCCTGCAAAACAACCAAATAAATGGATCAATTACATAAAAATCCCCATCGATACCCTAAAATATACCTTGTTAACTTATCACGGTCATGGACAACTTGTCGACAAGGGCGATGATTTCTTCGAGTGGCAACCCGGGCTACGGGACCGACTCGGCCTAGGAAGAAACAAGTTATAGCCGAGCTGGGTAATAGGCAAACGGTAATACGGGGACTTGTTACTTGCGTTACAAGGGTCCCGTTTACAAGGCTATATCCAGGATGGCTAGTTAATGCCAGTGACCTCCACATTAAACACTTGATATAAATAGTTATCAACTAACAGGGAAGGTGATGGTATGTTTTATGTTGCACGACGCGCTCTGTCGAAGGAAATTCTGGTGTAACTTACTTGGTTTACGTTTCGTCAAAATACTTCGTATGAAAATATCTAGGATGGTTAGAAAGATCACTAAAAGTAAGTCGTATAATTTTTATCTAAATTCTTGAACCAAATGGGAGCCTGGAAATTAATTAGCCACTCGCCAGTACATTTTAATTGTGCTGATCCTCGCTCTCTCTACAGGTATGATAAATTGGGAGGAGCGTGCCACGTGAAGGGAGGCAACGCTCGTATATTTTGAAGCTTCGTCCATGCGGTTGAAGCTTAGACCCAATCCCTTTTGAAGACTCCGCTGTTGAAGATCAGAAAACAGATGGAGCGACTTTCCACCATCCCAGGTGGTTTTGTAATGCTGGTTGTATAATCAATGGATGAAATGTATGGAATGGCTATCTCATCGATGTTCATTTTGTAATAGAGTCAGTTTGTAAAAAGCCCACGTGGCGCCTTTGTATCGAGTCTGTAAAATGATGTTCATTATCAATAAAGCTTAAGTTCCTTCTTTATAACGTGTGTTCAATTTACTCTGCGCATTCTCTTATTGTTGTGTTTTAGATAACCTTATGACTATGCCTTATGCGAGCGCAATTTAGGTTCGTACGACATCACGCCCGGGGGACAACTATCGATTCTACGGAATCGGGGCGTGATACTCAATGCCTGGGTTGCTCATGAAACGACTCAGCATTCCCACGGCGAAAGCTATGTCAGGCCTTGTGGCAGTAGTAGCATATATCAAACTCTCGATTACGCTTGCATACTCCAGCTGCCTGACGCTTTCTCCTAAATTAGGGTTCAACTTCAGATCACACATGTATGACGTATCGATCCCTGGAAGATCCTGATACCCGTAACGAGTGATCATCTTCTTAACATAATGAGACTGTGACAGCGCTAGTCCAGTGTCTGTCCGGATGATCTTGATCCCTAAGATCACATCAGCTTCCCCCAAGTTCTTCATACTGAACTTGCTCAAGATGAACTTCTTTGTCTCCGTGACACCGTCCATATCCGTATCTAGGATCAGCATGTCGTCCACGAACAGACAAACGATCATACATATTCCATCAGCGAACTTCGTGTAAACACACTTGTCCGTCTCGCTGACCATGTAGCCATTTGACCTTATAACTTTGTCAAATTTCTTATGCCACATCTTGGGAGCATGTTTAAGACCGTATAAGGATTTTACCAACTTGCAGACTTTGTCTTCAAGACCCTTTACGATAAATCCCTCTGGCTGTTGCATGTAAATCTCTTCGGTCTGCTCGCCATTTAGGAAAGTCGTTTTCACATCCATCTGATGTATCACCATCTTATGTATTGCTGCGAGAGCAATCAACATTCTGTTCGTGTTCATCTGGGCTACTAGAGCATACGTGTCAAAGTAGTCAATCCCCTGCTTCTGAGAAAACCCCTTGGCTACCAACCTAACCTTGAACTTGTCAATAGTTTCGTCTGCTTTCATCTTTTTCTTGAAGATCCATTTGCATCCGATGGGTTTCGCTCCTTCAGAAAGATCAACCAACGCCCAAGTGTTATTTGAGGTGATGGAATCAATTTTATTGTCAATCGTCTCCTTCCAGAAAATTGCATCTCTGGTCTTCATCACCTCATGTAGCTTCCCTTCCCGAATTTTTTTATATTATTTATTTGATTTAAATAGTGATTTTAGAATTTTACAAATGTTTATTTAGTTAATTATTAGGCTTAATTGCTACTTGATACCCTCAACTATTACCATTTTTCAACTTGGTACCTTAAACTTTTTTTTGTGACAACTTGATACCCGAATATTATTTTGGACAAAAATGCCCCTATCCCTAACCCCCCTCCCCCGTGCTAGCTTCGCCCCCCCCCCCTGCTAGCTCCGGCGCAGCTCCCCCCCCACCCCCCTCCCCCGTGCTAGCTTTGCCCCCCCCTGCTAGCTCCGGCGCAGCTCCCCCCCACCCCCCCTGCTCGCTTCAGGCCACCCCCCCCTCTCTCGCTCCGGTCGTCCGTCCGCTCCCGTCTCTCCCCTAGGGCTCGGCAGCGGGAGGAGGGGGGCTGGGAAGGGGGGTGCGGAGCGGGAGGCGGGGGCAGGAGGTGGCCCAGAAGCGAAGAGGGGGGGGAGGTCGGCCGGAAGCGAGGAGGGGGGGGTCGGCCGGAGCTAGCAGTGGGGTGGCCGGAGTGGGGGAGGGGGTGGAGGGAGGGAAGGGATAAGGGCATTTTGGGGTTTTTTTAAAATGTTAGGTATTAAGTTGAAAAAAAAATATAGTTGAGGTATCAATCTGTTACGAAAAAAAGTTTAGGGTATCAACTTGAAAAAGTGTGATAGTTGAGGGTAGCAATTAGCAATTAAGCCTAATTATTATGGTAGATAATTTTAGCCAGGGTTGAGTTTTGAAGTACAAGACGACTAGGAATCATGGCACGGCTAGTGCAGTGGCGTGCTTTGACTAGTGTATTAGCAATGATAGGGAAGACCGAGCCATAGTGACGTCCTAACTAGGAAAAACTAGGCCAAGTTGCGACTTAACCGTACCGAAGATTTTATTTATTATTTAATTATATTATTGAGTTTTAGGGAACCCGGTTGTACCAAACCAGCCCGGATTGGACCCGTACCGAGCCCAAGCCCATGTAGTCATGCGAGACGTCCTATGACATTTGTGTTGATGTATTTTGGTATTATGGTGTTGTTTTCCGTTTAATGATTTAATGAATATTTTCTAAATATTCATCAATTAAATATTACAAATATTGTTATTAGTTAATATTCAATAATATTTGTATAAAATAGGCCTTGTACATTTTCTGGAATTATTAGACGGTGCTAAATGGTATATACACCATTATGGATTTATTAAATTTTATTATTATTATTATTATTATTATTATTATTATTATTATTATTATTATTATTATTATTTATTAGGATTGTTATTTAATATTATATTTTATTGGTTTATATTTAATTGTTATATTAAATTGTTATGTGATTTATAATTTATGCGTAAATATAATATACTATATATGTGTATGTGTATGTATATATAAATAAATATTGAATATATGTATGTGAATGTATATATAAATATATATACTATATATGTGAGTATGTGTACATTTATTTAAATATATATTATATGTATGTGTATGTGTTTATATATATAAATAGATATT
>JANAVB010023627.1:0-2500 GCA_029216955.1 Iris pallida | reverse complement strand
TTAGTCGTACCATTGCGAGCCTGCATCCAGGAAATGCTCATTCACAATTAAGATAAAAATAATTTAGGAGAATAACTAGGACTAGGAGTCCCTTGTTGAAATAGACCGTTGGGTAGTTAAGATTGTCTGATAGGCCATGCTAGTTGGATACAGAGTTGTTAAATTTAGATTGCTTGCCAGATCTTTATAGATACACTAATACTTTTGATATGACATTATGATCCAATATGGATCCACTATTCGCTTGGTTAGTTAGGCCTTCATCTTGATAAACTGTTAAATTTTTTTATTTAGATATAAATCTTATACCATAAACTAGAATTGTCTATTTTAAATTCTTTTTGCTGTAAGGAGTTAGTTTATAATTTTTGATTATGTTATTCGTGTACAAATCTCGAGTTAGATTTTGATTCTCACAAAACTCAAACTACTTATTTCCTCCTTTCAAAAATCTCGCATATTTACATTTTGACTCTCTTGACCAATGCTGCTATTACAGCCTAGTTTTGCAAGCTTACTCTTTATCAAGCTTGAATTCAAGACATATGTTTATTGGGGACGCCCACTAACATATTGTCTAATCAGAATCATTGTATTACGGTCTGATCAACCATGATGCACTTGGTTCGCTCTTCATTTAATTACCCTACGTGGACTGAAATATAGAGATATCCAGGATCTCATCCGCGACTGCTTTGACAATTCCCCTTGAATTATACATTTGCCTTTGAATCACGTAATTGTATTCAGTGACATCTCTCTTGAACTCCTTATTGTTTTTTCTTTTACTGGTTGGAAAGACGAAAGCTCGTAATTGATAGATAGATACAGGGTATTCCCCATGGCTATGATAGTTGTATACGTAAGTGTAGCTACCATCGGCCAGCTCTATGACTGGAACCTTACCTTGAGTTACTCGTCCTCCCTTCGACACTAAACCTGCTAATCTTGATTTTCTAGTCATTGGAGTCCGAGAATGATTAGGATATTTCCCTTAACCAAATGCCAACCTAGGAGACTACCTATTCTCAAGGATACCAACTGTTGTGAGCCTCTAATTGTTTGTTTGAAGCTTGCTTTAACGAGAACCCTTGTGATAATAGTCTGGCAGGTTTGACACCAATAGAAATTCACAAATCAGTTGTTAGAAATCTTTTTGCCTTAGAGTTGGTTACCCCGTCGATAACTCTTGTACACTGTGGACATGTAGATCATTCTACTTTATCGACCATATGTCATTTTACACACTCGTTTTTCATTTATTGAGGAACGACCCTTGACTTGACTTATACCTATCGTATCCGTTACGCCGTGCCTTATTCTTTATTAATAAGAGTCGAATATCCGGACTTAGAAATCCTTCTAACCCTAGTATTCCTAAAACCATATCCTAGCTTCTAAGATGGGTAGACAGTAAGCCTTCTAAAATTTTAGGATATATGAGGATTACCGATTGATCGGAATAATTTCCGTTATGATGATAATTAGTGCCCCATGGACTTCCACTTTCTATTAAGATCATTTTGTGTCCCCGGCCGTGTCATTAATATTCGGAGCACGGGACTAGCTGTTACCTTCCAACAGATTTTATATGCAAGATCTAGACGAGTCCACCTTCACATAGGTATATCATGTCCCACTCAAAACTGGCCCCTTGTACTCTATTTTTTGTATGCTACGACTTTCAGGTTAAAAGGACTAGCTATAACCCTTACCATAATACCGGTATACTTTCCGACTTCCACTAGAGCCTCAACCTTGACTCAATTCCTTCGACCCAATATGTGGTGGTGATCTACTTGAAGCCCACTACGCACACGCCACTAGTATGCCACCCAATTGAGGCCCCATGTGCTACTTAAACACAAAAGTCACCGAAGGCGCATTTTGGACTTTAGGAACTTAGCTGACCAACCTGACTAGCGACTAGCTCAACCACTTGAGTTAAAGCCTATTCTAGGTTATCCTAACATAGTAGACATAGTTTTATCCTAGAATCTTGCTCAGTACATATAGATTGAGATCCAAGGGTCATCCAACCAACGATTGCTGTCCAATCAGGGAACCCATTAAAACCCGGTAAAACCCACCCATGCATACCCCTATTTTTAGACTATAAAACCGAACTGTTTGAAATAGGTCCCTATACATATTATGTAGTCTCTATCCCTTAGAATGTGAATCTATTCATAACCTTTATTCCATCTACCTGAAAGTCGAGATATGATCTTGTATTGCATTTTACTCGTGTGTTTAAATAACCACAAAAAAATCACAATCTTGATTTTTTAAATTCTGTTCTATTTTGGAACCCTGTTTAGATTAACTCCGAGAACGGAATTTTCGTATTGTACGAATTGCAAGCCCCTCTAAGAGACAAGAGTCCTTCGATTTAGCAAGTGACTAGACTAGAGTAGCCCAATCTAGCAAATAAGTCAGTGGTTCATAGACTTTCTTTCTACCTGCATCATTAGAAACTCTCTACCGCTCTGGAAAACTC